>JAVKPL010008093.1:0-32797 GCA_032173675.1 Gastrolobium villosum | reverse complement strand
GCACCAGAATGAGCAGTGGTGCACTATGGGCTAGCCGTGGTGCACCAGAATGAGCCGAGGTTCACATGGGCTAGCCGCGCTGTACCAGGATGAGCGTTGGAGCACCATGGGCTTGCCGCGGTGCACCAGAATGAGCCGTGGTGCACCATGGGCTAGCCGCGGTGCACCAGAATGAGCCGTGGTGCACCATGGGCTAGTCGAGGTGCATCAGAATGAGTCGCAGTGCACCATTGGCTAGCCGCGGTGAACCAGAATGAGTCGTGGTTCGCCATGGGAAAGCCACGGTGCACCACAATCAGCCGTGGTGCACCATCGGTAGCCGAGGTGCACCAGAATGGGCCGTGGTCAACCATGGGATAGCCGCGATGCACCATGGGCTAGCCGAGGTGCACCAAAATGAGCATTGGTGCTCCATGGGCTAGCCGCGGTGCACCAGAATCAGTCGCGGTGCACCAGAATGAGCCGTGGTGCACCATGGGTTAGCCGCGGTGCACCAGAATGAGCCGGGGTGCACCCCGGGCTAGCCGTGGTGCACCAGAATGAGCCGTGGTGGACCATGGGCTAGTTGCGGTGCACCATGGGATAGCCACGGTGCACCAGAAAGAGCCGTGGTGCACCATGGGCTTGCCGTGGTGCACCAGAATGAGCCGCAGTACACCATTGGCTAGCCGCGGTGCGCCACACAATGAGCCGTGGCGCACCATGGGCTAGCCGCGGTGCACCCGAATAAGCCGTGGTGCACCTGAATGAGCCGTCATGCACCATGGGCTACCCGCGGTGCACTAGAATGAGCCGTGGAGCACCAGAATGAGCTGCGGTGCACCAGAATGTGCTGTGGTGCACCATGGGCTAGCTGCGGTGCACCAGAATGAGCAGTGGTGCACCATGGGCTAGCCGCGGAGTACCAGAATGAGCCGTGGTTCACCATGGGCTAGCCGCGCTGCACCAGGATGAGCGGTGGAGCACCATGGGCTAGCCGCGGTGCACCAGAATGAGCCGTGGTGCACCATGGGCTAGCCGCGGTGCACAAGAATGAGCCGTGGTGCACCATTGGCTAGCGCGGTACACCAGAATGAGCCGTGGTGCACCATGGGTTAGCCGCGGTACACCAGAATGAGCCGTGGTGCACCATGGGTTAGCCGCGGTGCACCAGAATGAGTCGTGGTGCACCATGGGATAACCGCGGTGCACCAGAATGAGCTGCGGTGCACCATGGGCTAGCCGCGGTGCACCAGAATGAGCCGTGGTGGACCATTGGCTAGCGGCGGTGTACCAGAATGAGCCGTGGTGCACCATGGGCGAGCGAATGAGCCGTGGTGCACTATTGGCCAGCCGCGGTTCACCAGAATGAGCGGTGGTGCACCATGTGCTTGCCGCGGTGCACTAGAATGAGCCGTGGTGCACCATGGGATAATCGCGGTGCACCAGAATGAGTCGTGGTGCACCATGGGCTAGAGCGGTACACCAGAATGAGTCGTGGTGCACCATGGGTTAGCCGCGGTGCACCAGAATGAGCCGTTGTGCACCATGGTCTAGCCGAGGTGCACCAGAATGAGCCGTGGTGCACCATGGGATAGCCGCGGTGCACCAGAATGAACCGCGGTGCCGTGGAGCACCATGGGCTAGCCGTGGTGCACCATGGGATAGCCGAGGTGCACAAGAATGAGCCGTGGTGAACCATTAGCCAGCCGCGGTTCACCAGAATGAGCTGTGGTGCACCATGGGCTAGCCGCGGTGCACCTGAATGAGCCATGTTGAACCACGGGCTAGCCGCGGTGCACCAGAATGAGACACAGTACACCATTGGCTAGCCGCGGTGCGCCACAATGAGCCGTGGCGCACCATGGGCTAGCCGCGGTGCACCCGAATAAGCCGTGGTGCACTAGAATGAGCCGTGGAGCACCAGAATGAGCTGCGGTGCACCAGAATGTGCTGTGGTGCACCATGGGCTAGCTGCGGTGCACCAGAATGAGCAGTGGTGCACCATGGGCTAGCCGCGGAGCACCAGAATGAGCCGTGGTTCACCATGGGCTAGCCGCGCTGCACCAGGATGAGCGGTGGAGCACCATGGGCTAGCCGCGGTGCACCAGAATGAGCCGTGGTGCACCATCGGCCAGCCGCGGTTCACCAGAATGAGCCGTGGTGCACCATGGGTTAGCCGCGGTGCACCAGAATGAGCCGTGGTGCACCATGGGCTAGCCGCGGTGCACCAGAATGAGCCGCGGTGCACCATTGGCTAGCCGCGGTGCACCAGAATGAGCCGTGGCGCACCATGGGCTAGCCGCGGTGCACCAGAATGAGCCGTGGTGCACCATTGGCTAGCCGTGGTGCACCATGGGCTAGCAGTGGTGCACCAGAATGAGCCGTGGTGCACCATGGGCTAGCCGCGTTGCACTAGAATGAGCCGTGGTGCACCATGGGCTAGCCGCGGTGCACCAGAATGAGCCGTGGTGCACCAATGGCTAGCCCGTTGTGCACCAGAATGAGCCGTGGTGCACCATGGCCTAGCCGCAGTGCACCAGAATCAGCCGTGGTGCACCATGGGCTAGCCGCGGTGCACCAGAATGAGCCGTGGTGCACCAATGGGATAGCCGACCAGAATTAGCCGCGGTGCAAAAGAATGAGCCGTGGTACACCAGAATGAGCCGTGGTGCACCAGAATGAGCCGCGATGCACCAGAATGAGCCGCGGTGCACCAGAATGTGCCGTGGTACACCAGAATGAGCCGCGGTGCACCAGAATGTGCCGTGGTGCACCATGGGCTAGCCGCGGTGCACCAGAATGAGCAGTGGTGCACCATGGGCTAGCCGCGGTGCACCAGAATGAGCCGTGGTTCACCATGGGCTAGCCGCGCTACACCAGGATGAGCGGTGGAGCACCATGGGCTAGCCGCGGTGCACCAGAATGAGCCGTGGTGCACCATGGGCTAGCCACGGTGCACCAGAATGAGCCGTGGTGCACCATTGGCTAGCCGCGGTGCACCAGAATGAGCCGTGGTGCACCATGGGCTAGCCGCGGTGCACCAGAATGAGCGGTGGTGCACCATGGGTAGCCGCGGTGCACCAGAATGAGCCGTGGTGCACCATGGGCTAGCCACCAGAATGAGCCGTGGTGCACCATGGGCTAGCCGCGGTGCACCAGAATGAGCCGTGGTGCACCATGGGCTAGCCGCGGTGCACCAGAATGAGCCGTGGTCCACCATGGGCTAGCCGCGTTGCACCACAGAATGAGCCGCGGTGCACCAGAATGAGCCGTGGTGCACCATGGGCAAGCCGCGGTGCACCAAGATGAGCGGTGGTGCCCCATGGGCTAGCCGCGGTGCACCAGAATGAGCCGTGGTGCACCGTAATGAGCCGTGGTGCACCATGGGCTAGCCGCGGTGCACCAGAATGAGCCGTGGTGCACCATGGGCTAGCCGCGGTGCACCAGAATGAGCCGTGGTGCACCAGGGGTGAGCCGCGGTTCACCAGAATGAGCCGTGGTGCACCATGGGCGAGCCGCGGTGCACAAGAATGAGCCGTGGTGCACTATTGGCCAGCCGCGGTTCACCAGAATGAGCGGTGGTGCACCATGTTCTTGCCGCGGTGCACCAGAATGAGCCGTGGTGCACCATGGGATAATCGCGGTGCACCAGAATGAGCCGTGGTGCACCATGGGCTAGCCGCGGTGGACCATTGGCGAGCGGCGGTGCACCAGAATGAGCCGTGGTGCACCATGGGATAGCCGCAGTGCACCAGAATGAGCCGTCGTGCACCTGAATGAGCCATGGTGAACCATGGGCTAGCCGCGGTGCACCAGAATGAGCCGCAGTACACCATTGGCTAGCCGCGGTGCGCAACAATGAGCCGGGGTGCACCATGGGCTAGCCGCGGTGCACCAGAATGAGCCGTGGTGCACCCGAATGAGCCGTCGTGCACCATGGGCTACCCGCGGTGCACCAGAATGAGCCGTGGTGCACCAGAATGAGCCGCGGTGCACCAGAATGAGCCGCGGTGCACCAGAATGTGCCGTGGTGCACCCCGGGCTAGCTGCGGTGCACCAGAATGAGCAGTGGTGCACCATGGGCTAGCCGCGGATCACCAGAATGAGCCGTGGTTCACCATGGGCTAGTCGCGCTGCACCAGGATGAGCGGTGGAGCACCATGGGCGAGCCGCGGTGCACCAGAATGAGCCGTGGTGCACCATGGGCTAGCCACGGTGCATAAGAATGAGCCGTGGTGCACCATTGGCTAGAGCGGTACACCAGAATGAGCCGTGGTGCACCATGGGTTAGCCGCGGTACACCAGAATGAGCCGTTGTGCACCATGGTCTAGCCGAGGTGCACCAGAATGAGCCGTGGTGCACCATGGGATAGCCGCGGTGCACCAGAATGAGCCGCGGTGCCGTGGAGCACCATGGCCTAGCCGCGGTGCACAAGAATGAGCCGTGGTGAACCATTGGCCAGCCGCAGTACACGAGAATGTGCCGTGGTGCACCATGGGCTAGCCGCGATGCACCAGAATGAGCCGTGGTGCACCATGGGATAGCCGCGGTGCACCAAAATGAGCCATGGTGAACCATGGGCTAGCCGCGGTGCACCAGAATGTGCCTTGGTGCACCATGGGCTAGCTGCGGTGCACCAGAATGAGCCGAGGTTCACATGGGCTAGCCGCGCTGAACCAGGATGAGCTGTGGAGCACCATGGGCTTGCCGCGGTGCACCAGAATGAGCAGTGGTGCACTATGGGCTAGCCGTGGTGCACCAGAATGAGCCGAGGTTCACATGGGCTAGCCGCGCTGAACCAGGATGAGCTGTGGAGCACCATGGGCTTGCCGTGGTGCACCAGAATGAGCAGTGGTGCACTATGGGCTAGCCGTGGTGCACCAGAATGAGCCGAGGTTCACATGGGCTAGCCGCGCTGTACCAGGATGAGCGTTGGAGCACCATGGGCTTGCCGCGGTGCACCAGAATGAGCCGTGGTGCACCATGGGCTAGCCGCGGTGCACCAGAATGAGCCGTGGTGCACCATGGGCTAGCCGCGGTGCACCACCATGAGCCGTGGTGCACCATGGGCTAGACGCGGTGCACCCCAATGAGCCGTGGTGCACCATGGGCTAGCCGCAGTGCACCAGAATGAGCCGTGGTGCACCATGGGCTAGTCGAGGTGCATCAGAATGAGTCGCAGTGCACCATTGGCTAGCCGCGGTGAACCAGAATGAGTGGTTCACCGTGGTTCGCCATGGGAAAGCCGCGGTGCACCACAATCAGCCGTGGTGCACCATCGGTAGCCGAGGTGCACCAGAATGGGCCGTGGTCAACCATGGGATAGCCGCGATGCACCATGGGCTAGCCGAGGTGCACCAAAATGAGCATTGGTGCTCCATGGGCTAGCCGCGGTGCACCAGAATCAGTCGCGGTGCACCAGAATGAGCCGTGGTGCACCATGGGTTAGCCGCGGTGCACCAGAATGAGCCGGGGTGCACCCCGGGCTAGCCGTGGTGCACCAGAATGAGCCGTGGTGGACCATGGGCTAGTTGCGGTGCACCATGGGATAGCCATGGTGCACCAGAAAGAGCCGTGGTGCACCATGGGCTTGCCGTGGTGCACCAGAATGAGCCGCAGTACACCATTGGCTAGCCGCGGTGCGCCACAATGAGCCGTGGCGCACCATGGGCTAGCCGCGGTGCACCCGAATAAGCCGTGGTGCACCTGAATGAGCCGTCATGCACCATGGGCTACCCGCGGTGCACTAGAATGAGCCGTGGAGCACCAGAATGAGCTGCGGTGCACCAGAATGTGCTGTGGTGCACCATGGGCTAGCTGCGGTGCACCAGAATGAAGTGGTGCACCATGGGCTAGCCGCGGAGTACCAGAATGAGCCGTGGTTCACCATGGGCTAGCCGCGCTGCACCAGGATGAGCGGTGGAGCACCATGGGCTAGCCGCGGTGCACCATGGGCTAGCCGCGGTGCACCAGAATGAGCCGTGGTGCACCATGGGTTAGCCGCGGTGCACCAGAATGAGTCGTGGTGCACCATGGGCTAGCCGCGGTGCACCAGAATGAGCCGCGGTGCACCATGGGCTAGCCGCGGTGCACCAGAATGAGCCGTGGTGGACCATTGGCTAGCGGCGGTGTACCAGAATGAGCCGTGGTGCACCATGGGCTAGCCGCGGTGCACAAGAATGAGTCGTGGTGCACCATCGGCCAGCCGCGGTTCACCAGAATGAGCCGTGGTGCACCATGGGCTAACCGCGGTGCACAAGAATGAGCCGTGGTGCACTATTGGCCAGCCGCGGTTCACCAGAATGAGCGGTGGTGCACCATGTGCTTGCCGCGGTGCACCAGAATGAGCCGTGGTGCACCATGGGATAATCGCGGTGCACCAGAATGAGTCGTGGTGCACCATGGGCTAGCCGCGGTGGACCATTGGCGAGCGGCGGTGCACCAGAATGAGCCGTGGTGCACCATGGGATAGCCGCGGTGCACCAGAATGAGCCGTTGTGCACCTGAATGAGCCATGGTGAACCATGGGCTAGCCGCGGTGCACCAGAATGAGCCGCAGTACACCATTGGCTAGCCGCGGTGCACAACAATGAGCCGTGGTGCACCATGGGCTAGCCGCGGTGCACCAGAATGAGCCGTGGTGCACCCGAATGAGCCGTCGTGCACCATGGGCTACCCGCGGTACACCAGAATGAGCCGTGGTGCACCAGAATGAGCCGCGATGCACCAGAATGAGCCGCGGTGCACCAGAATGTGCCGTGGTGCACCCCGGGCTAGCTGCGGTGCACCAGAATGAGCAGTGGTGCACCATGGGCTAGTTGCGGTGCACCATGGGATAGCCATGGTGCACCAGAATGAGCCGTGGTGCACCAGAATGAGCCGTGGTGGACCATGGGCTAGTTACGGTGCACCATGGGATAGCCATGGTGCACCAGAAAGAGCCGTGGTGCACCATGGGCTAGCCGCGGTGCACCAGAATGAGCCGTGGTGCACCATTGGCTAGCCGCGGTGCACCAGAATGAGCCGTGGTGCACCATGGGCTAGCCGCGGTGCACCAGAATAAGCCGTGGTGCACCTGAATGAGCCGTGGTGCACCATGGGCTACCCGCGGTGCACCAGAATGAGCCGTGGTGCACCATGCGCTAGCTGTGGTGCACCATGGGCTAGCCGCGGTGAGCAGTGGTGCACCATGGGCTAGCCGCGGTGCACCAGAATGAGCCGTGGTGCACCATGGGCTAGCCGCGGTGCACCAGAATGAGCCGTGGTGCACCATGGGCTAGCCGCGGTGCACCAGAATGAGCCGTGGTGCACCATGGGCTAGCCGCGGTGCACCAGAATGAGCCGTGGTGCACCATGGCTAGCCGCGGTGCACCAGAATGAGCCGTGGTGCACCATGGGCTAGCCGCGGTGCACCAGAATGGCCGTGGTGCACCATGGGCGGTGCACCAGAATGAGCCGTGGTGCACCATGGGACCAGCCGCAGTGCACCAGAATGAGCACCAGAATGAGCCGTCGTGCACCAGAATGAGCCATGGTGAACCATGGGCTAGCCGCGGTGCACCAGAATGAGCCGCAGTACACCATTGGCTAGCCGCGGTGCGCAACAATGAGCCGGGGTGCACCATGGGCTAGCCGCGGTGCACCAGAATGAGCCGTGGTGCACCCGAATGAGCCGTCGTGCACCATGGGCTACCCGCGGTACACCAGAATGAGCCGTGGTGCACCAGAATGAGCCGCGGTGCACCAGAATGAGCCGCGGTGCACCAGAATGAGATGTGGTGCACCCCGGGCTAGCCGCGGTGCACCAGAATGAGCAGTGGTGCACCATGGGCTAGCCGCGGAGCACCAGAATGAGCCGTGGTTCACCATGGGCTAGTCGCGCTGCACCAGGATGAGCGGTGGAGCACCATGGGCTAGCCGCGGTGCACCAGAATGAGCCGTGGTGCACCATGGGCTAGCCACGGTGCACCAGAATGAGCCGTGGTGCACCATTGGCTAGCACCAGCGGTGGTGCACCAGAATGAGCCGTGGTGCACCATGGGCCGTGGTGCACCATGGGCAGCCGCGGTACACCAGAATGAGCCGTTGTGCACCATGGTCTAGCCGAGGTGCACCAGAATGAGCCGTGGTGCACCATGGGATAGCCGCGGTGCACCAGAATGAGCCGCGGTGCCGTGGAGCACCATGGCCTAGCCGCGGTGCACAAGAATGAGCCGTGGTGAACCATTGGCCAGCCGCAGTACACAAGAATGTGCCGTGGTGCACCATGGGCTAGCCGCGATGCACCAGAATGAGCCGTGGTGCACCATGGGATAGCCGCGGTGCACCAAAATGAGCCATGGTGAACCATGGGCTAGCCGCGGTGCACCAGAATGTGCCTTGGTGCACCATGGGCTAGCTGCGGTGCACCAGAATGAGCCGAGGTTCACATGGGCTAGCCGCGCTGAACCAGGATGAGCTGTGGAGCACCATGGGCTTGCCGCGGTGCACCAGAATGAGCAGTGGTGCACTATGGGCTAGCCGTGGTGCACCAGAATGAGCCGAGGTTCACATGGGCTAGCCGCGCTGAACCAGGATGAGCTGTGGAGCACCATGGGCTTGCCGCGGTGCACCACAATGAGCAGTGGTGCACTATGGGCTAGCCGTGGTGCACCAGAATGAGCCGAGGTTCACATGGGCTAGCCGCGCTGTACCAGGATGAGCGTTGGAGCACCATGGGCTTGCCGCGGTGCACCAGAATGAGCCGTGGTGCACCATGGGCTAGCCGCGGTGCACCAGAATGAGCCGTGGTGCACCATGGGCTAGCCGCGGTGCACCACCATGAGCCGTGGTGCACCATGGGCTAGACGCGGTGCACCCCAATGAGCCGTGGTGCACCATGGGCTAGCCGCAGTGCACCAGAATGAGCCGTGGTGCACCATGGGCTAGTCGAGGTGCATCAGAATGAGTCGCAGTGCACCATTGGCTAGCCGCGGTGAACCAGAATGAGTCGTGGTTCGCCATGGGAAAGCCGCGGTGCACCACAATCAGCCGTGGTGCACCATCGGTAGCCGAGGTGCACCAGAATGGGCCGTGGTCAACCATGGGATAGCCGCGATGCACCATGGGCTAGCCGAGGTGCACCAAAATGAGCATTGGTGCTCCATGGGCTAGCCGCGGTGCACCAGAATCAGTCGCGGTGCACCAGAATGAGCCGTGGTGCACCATGGGTTAGCCGCGGTGCACCAGAATGAGCCGGGGTGCACCCCGGGCTAGCCGTGGTGCACCAGAATGAGCCGTGGTGGACCATGGGCTAGTTGCGGTGCACCATGGGATAGCCATGGTGCACCAGAAAGAGCCGTGGTGCACCATGGGCTTGCCGTGGTGCACCAGAATGAGCCGCAGTACACCATTGGCTAGCCGCGGTGCGCCACAATGAGCCGTGGCGCACCATGGGCTAGCCGCGGTGCACCCGAATAAGCCGTGGTGCACCTGAATGAGCCGTCATGCACCATGGGCTACCCGCGGTGCACTAGAATGAGCCGTGGTGCACCAGAATGAGCCGCGGTGCACCAGAATGAGCCGTGGTGCACCAGTGGTGCACCATGGGCTAGCCGCGGAGCACCAGAATGAGCCGTGGTTCACCATGGGCTAGCCGCGCTGCACCAGGATGAGCGGTGGAGCACCATGGGCTAGCCGCGGTGCACCAAAATGAGCCGTGGTGCACCATGGGATAGCGCGGTGCACCAGAATGAGCCGTGGTGCACCATGGGCTAGCCGCGGTGCACCAGAATGAGCCATGGTGCTCCATGGGCTAGCCGCGGTGCACCAGAATGAGCCGTGGTGCGCCATGGGATAGCCGCGGTGCACCAGAATGAGCCGTGGTGCGCCATGGGATAGCCGCGGTGCACCAGAATGAGCCGTGGTGCACCATGGGCTAGCGGCGGTGCACCAGAATGAGCCGTGGTGCACCATGGGCTAGCCGCGGTGCACAAGAATGAGGCGTGGTGCACCATCGGCCAGCCGCGGTTCACCAGAATGAGCCGTGGTGCACCATGGGCTAGCCGCGGTGCACCAGAATGAGCCGTGGTGCACCATTGGCCAGCCGCGGTGCACCAGAATGAGCGGTGGTGCACCATGTGCTTGCCGCGGTGCACCAGAATGAGCCGTGGTGCACCATGGGATAATCGCGGTGCACCAGAATGAGCAGTGGTGCACCATGGGCTAGCCGCGGTGCACCAGAATGAGCCGCTGTACACCAGAATGAGCCGTGGTGCACCATGGGCTAGCCGCGGTGCACCAGAATGAGCCGTGGTGCACCATGGGCTAGCCGCGGTGCACCAGAATGAGCCGTGGTGCACCATGGGCTAGCCGCGGTGCACCAGAATGAGCCGTGGTGCACCATGGGCTAGCCGCGGTGCACCAGAATGAGCCGTGGTGCACCATGGGCTAGCCGCCAGAATGGCCGTGGTGCACCATGCACCAGAATGCCGTGGTGCACCAGGGCTAGCCGTGGTGCACCAGAATGAGCGGTGGTGCACCGTGGGTGCACTATGTGCTTACCGCGGTGCACCAGAATGAGCCGCGGTGCACCATGGGCTAGCCGCGGTGCACCAGAATGAGCCGTGGTGCACCATGGGCTAGCCGCGGTGCACCAGGGCTGGTTCACCCAGGGCTAGCCGTGGTGCACCAGGCTGAGCCGTGGTGCACCAGAATGAGCCGCCGTGCACCGCACTGAGCCGGGGTGCACCATGGGGAGTCGCGGTGCATCATGGGCTAGCCGCGGTGCACCAGAATGAGCCGTGGTGCACCATGGGCTAGCCGCGGTGCACCAGAATGAGCCGTGGTGCACCATGGGCTAGCCGCGGTGCACCAGAATGAGCCGTGGTGCACCATGGGCTAGCCGCGGTGCACCAGAATGAGCCGTGGTGCACCATGGGCTAGCCGCGGTGCACCAGAATGAGCCGTGGAGCACCATGGGCTAGCCGCGGTGCACCAGAATGAGCCGTGGTGCACCATGGGCTAGCCGCGGTGCACCAGAATGAGCCGTGGTGCACCATGGTGGTGCACCAAGCCGCGGTGCACCAGAATGAGCCGTGGTGCACCATGGGCTAGCCGCGGTGCACCAGAATGAGCCGTGGTGCACCATGGGCTAGCCGCGGTGCACCAGAATGAGCCGTGGTGCACCATGGGCTAGCCGCGGTGCACCAGAATGAGCCGTGGTGCACCATGGGCTAGCCGCGGTGCACCAGAATGAGCCGTGGTGCACCATGGGCTAGCCGCGGTGCACCAGAATGAGCCGTGGTGCACCATGGGCTAGCCGCGGTGCACCAGAATGAGCCGTGGTGCACCATGGGCTAGCCGCGGTGCACCAGAATGAGCCGTGGTGCACCATGGGCTAGCCGCGGTGCACCAGAATGAGCCGTGGTGCACCATGGGCTAGCCGCGGTGCACCAGAATGAGCCGTGGTGCACCATGGGCTAGCCGCGGTGCACCAGAATGAGCCGTGGTGCACCATGGGCTAGCCGCGGTGCACCAGAATGAGCCGTGGTGCACCATGGGCTAGCCGCGGTGCACCAGAATGAGCCGTGGTGCACCATGGGCTAGCCGCGGTGCACCAGAATGAGCCGTGGTGCACCATGGGCTAGCCGTGGTGCACCAGAATGAGCCGTGGTGCACCATGGGCTAGCCGCGGTGCACCAGAATGAGCCGTGGTGCACCATGGGCTAGCCGCGGTGCACCAGAATGAGCCGAGGTGCACCATGGGATAGCCGAGGTGCACCAGAATGAGCCGTGGTGAACCTTGGGCTAGCCGCGGTGCACCAGAATGAGCTGTGGTGCACCATGGGCTAGCCGTGGTGCACCAGAATGAGCCGTGGTGAACCATGGGCTAGCCGCGGTGCACCAGAATGAGACACAGTACACCATTGGCTAGCCGCGGTGCGCCACAATGAGCCGTGGCGCACCATGGGCTAGCCGCGGTGCACCCGAATAAGCCGTGGTGCACCTGAATGAGACGTCGTGCACCATGGGCTACCCGCGGTGCACTAGAATGAGCCGTGGAGCACCAGAATGGGATGCGGTGCACCAGAATGTGCTGTGGTGCACCATGGGCTAGCTGCGGTGCACCAGAATGAGCAGTGGTGCACCATGGGCTAGCCGCGGAGTACCAGAATGAGCCGTGGTTCACCATGGGCTAGCCGCGCTGCACCAGGATGAGCGGTGGAGCACCATGGGCTAGCCGCGGTGCACCAGAATGAGCCGTGGTGCACCATGGGCTAGCCGCGGTGCACCAGAATGAGCCGTGGTGCACCATTGGCTAGCGCGGTCCACCAGAATGAGCCGTGGTGCACCATGGGTTAGCCGCGGTACACCAGAATGAGCCGTGGTGCACCATGGGTTAGCCGCGGTGCACCAGAATGAGTCGTGGTGCACCATGGGATAGCCGCGGTGCTCCAGAATGTGCCGTGGTGCACCATGGGCTAGCCCCGATGCACCAGATTGAGCCGTGGTGCACCATAGGCTAGCCGCGGTGCACCAGAATGAGCCGTGGTGCACCATAGGCTAGCCGCGGTGCACCAGAATGAGCCGTGGTGCACCATCGGCCAGCCGCGGTTCACCAGAATGAGCCGTGGTGCACCATGGGCTAACCGCGGTGCACAAGAATGAGCCGTGGTGCACTATTGGCCAGCCGCGGTTCACCAGAATGAGCGGTGGTGCACCATGTGCTTGCCGCGGTGCACCAGAATGAGCCGTGGTGCACCATGGGATAATCGCGGTGCACCAGAATGAGCCGTGGTGCACCATGGGCTAGCCGCGGTGGACCATTGGCGAGCGGCGGTGCACCAGAATGAGCCGTGGTGCACCATGGGATAGCCGCAGTGCACCAGAATGAGCCGTCGTGCACCAGAATGAGCCATGGTGAACCATGGGCTAGCCGCGGTGCACCAGAATGAGCCGCAGTACACCATTGGCTAGCCGCGGTGCGCAACAATGAGCCGTGGTGCACCATGGGCTAGCCGCGGTGCACCAGAATGAGCCGTGGTGCACCCGAATGAGCCGTCGTGCACCATGGGCTACCCGCGGTGCACCAGAATGAGCCGTGGTGCACCAGAATGAGCCGCGGTGCACCAGAATGAGCCGCGGTGCACCAGAATGTGCCGTGGTGCACCCCGGGCTAGCTGCGGTGCACCAGAATGAGCAGTGGTGCACCATGGGCTAGCCGCGGATCACCAGAATGAGCCGTGGTTCACCATGGGCTAGTCGCGCTGCACCAGGATGAGCGGTGGAGCACCATGGGCGAGCCGCGGTGCACCAGAATGAGCCGTGGTGCACCATGGGCTAGCCACGGTGCACAAGAATGAGCCGTGGTGCACCATTGGCTAGAGCGGTACACCAGAATGAGCCGTGGTGCACCATGGGTTAGCCGCGGTGCACCAGAATGAGCCGTTGTGCACCATGGTCTAGCCGAGGTGCACCAGAATGAGCCGTGGTGCACCATGGGATAGCCGCGGTGCCGTGGAGCACCATGGCCTAGCCGCGGTGCACAAGAATGAGCCGTGGTGAACCATTGGCCAGCCGCAGTACACGAGAATGTGCCGTGGTGCACCATGGGCTAGCCGCGATGCACCAGAATGAGCCGTGGTGCACCATGGGCTGCCGCGGTGCACCAGAATGAGCCGTGGTGCACCATGGGCTAGCCGCGGTGCACCAGAATGAGCCGTGGTGCACCATGGGCTAGCCGCGGTGCACCAGAATGAGCCGTGGTGCACCATGGGCTAGCCGCGGTGCACCAGAATGAGCCGTGGTGCACCATGGGCTAGCGGTGCACCAGAATGAGCCGTGGTGCACCATGGGCTAGCCGCGGTGCACCAGAATGAGCAGTGGTGCACCATGGGCTAGCCGTGCAGTGCACCAGAATGAGCCGTGGTTCACCATGGGCTAGCCGCGGTGCACCAGAATGAGCCGTGGTGCACCATGGGCTAGCCGCGGTGCACCAGAATGAGCAGTGGTGCACCATGGGCTAGCCGCGGTGCACCAGAATGAGCCGTGGTGCACCATGGGCTAGCCGCGGTGCACCAGAATGAGCCGTGGTGCACCATGGGCTAGCCGCGGTGAACCGTGGTGCACCATGGGCTAGCCGCGGTGCACCAGAATGAGCCGTGGTGCACCATGGGCTAGCCGCGGTGCACCAGAATGAGCCGTGGTGCACCATGGGCTAGCCGCGGTGCACCAGAATGAGCCGTGGTGCACCATGGGCTAGCCGCGGTGCACCAGAATGAGCCGTGGTGCACCATGGGCTAGCCGCGGTGCACCAGAATGAGCCGTGGTGCACCATGGGCTAGCCGCGGTGCACCCGAATAAGCCATGGTGCCCCATGGGCTAGCCGCGGTGCACCAGAATGAGCCGCGGTGCACCAAAATGGTGCACCATGAGCGCCGAGGTGCACCATGGGCTAGCCGCGGTACACCATGGGCTAGCCGCGGTGCACCAGAATGAGCCGTTGTGCACATGGGCTAGCCGCGGTGCACCAGAATGAGCCGTGGTGCACCATGGGCTAGCCGCGGTGCACCAGAATGAGCCGTTGTGCACAATGGGCTAGCCGCGGTGCACCAGAATGAGCCGTGGTGCACCATGGGCTAGACGCCGTGCACCAGAATGAGCCGTGGTGCACCATGGGCTAGCCGCGGTGCACCAGAATGAGCCGTGGTGCACCATGGGCTAGCCGTGGTGCACTAGAATGAGACGTGGAGCACCATCGGCTAGCCGAGGTGCACCAGAATGAGCCGTGGTGCACCATGGGATAGCCGCAGTGCAAAAGAATGAGGCGTGGTGGACCATTGGCTAGCCGCGGTGCACCAGAATGAGCCGTGGTGCACCATTGGCTAGCCGCGGTGCACCAGAATGAGCCGTGGTGCTCCATGGGCTAGCCGCGGTGCACCAGAATGAGCCGTGGTGCACCAGAATGAGCCGTCATGCACCATGGGCTAGCCGCGATGGAGCAAAATGAGGCGTGGTGCACCATGGGCTAGCTGAGCTGCGGTGCACCAGAATGTGCTGTGGTGCACCATGGGCTACCCGCGGTACACCAGAATGAGCCGTGGTGCACCAGAATGAGCCGCGGTGCACCAGAATGAGCCGCGGTGCACCAGAATGTGCCGTGGTGCACCCCGGGCTAGCTGCGGTGCACCAGAATGAGCAGTGGTGCACCATGGGCTAGCCGCGGATCACCAGAATGAGCCGTGGTTCACCATGGGCTAGTCGCGCTGCACCAGGATGAGCGGTGGAGCACCATGGGCGAGCCGCGGTGCACCAGAATGAGCCGTGGTGCACCTTGGGCTAGCCACGGTGCATAAGAATGAGCCGTGGTGCACCATTGGCTAGAGCGGTACACCAGAATGAGCCGTGGTGCACCATGGGTTAGCCGCGGTACACCAGAATGAGCCGTTGTGCACCATGGTCTAGCCGAGGTGCACCAGAATGAGCCGTGGTGCACCATGGGATAGCCGCGGTGCACCAGAATGAGCCGTGGTGCACCAGAATGTGCCGTGGAGCACCATGGCCTAGCCGCGGTGCACAAGAATGAGCCGTGGTGAACCATTGGCCAGCCGCAGTACACGAGAATGTGCCGTGGTGCACCATGGGCTAGCCGCGATGCACCAGAATGAGCCGTGGTGCACCATGGGATAGCCGCGGTGCACCAAAATGAGCCATGGTGAACCATGGGCTAGCCGCGGTGCACCAGAATGTGCCTTGGTGCACCATGGGCTAGCTGCGGTGCACCAGAATGAGCCGAGGTTCACATGGGCTAGCCGCGCTGAACCAGGATGAGCTGTGGAGCACCATGGGCTTGCCGCGGTGCACCAGAATGAGCGGTTGTACACCAGAATGAGCTGGTGCACTATGGGCTAGCCGTGGTGCACCAGAATGAGCCGAGGTTCACATGGGCTAGCCGCGCTGAACCAGGATGAGCTGTGGAGCACCATGGGCTTGCCGCGGTGCACCAGAATGAGCAGTGGTGCACTATGGGCTAGCCGTGGTGCACCAGAATGAGCAGAGGTTCACATGGGCTAGCCGCGCTGTACCAGGATGAGCGTTGGAGCACCATGGGCTTGCCGCGGTGCACCAGAATGAGCCGTGGTGCACCATGGGCTAGCCGCGGTGCACCAGAATGAGCCGTGGTGCACCATGGGCTAGCCGCGGTGCACCACCATGAGCCGTGGTGCACCATGGGCTAGACGCGGTGCACCCCAATGAGCCGTGGTGCACCATGGGCTAGCCGCAGTGCACCAGAATGAGCCGTGGTGCACCATGGGCTAGTCGAGGTGCATCAGAATGAGTCGCAGTGCACCATTGGCTAGCCGCGGTGAACCAGAATGAGTCGTGGTTCGCCATGGGAAAGCCGCGGTGCACCACAATCAGCCGTGGTGCACCATCGGTAGCCGAGGTGCACCAGAATGGGCCGTGGTCAACCATGGGATAGCCGCGATGCACCATGGGCTAGCCGAGGTGCACCAAAATGAGCATTGGTGCTCCATGGGCTAGCCGCGGTGCACCAGAATCAGTCGCGGTGCACCAGAATGAGCCGTGGTGCACCATGGGTTAGCCGCGGTGCACCAGAATGAGCCGGGTGCACCCCGGGCTAGCCGTGGTGCACCAGAATGAGCCGTGGTGGACCATGGGCTAGTTGCGGTGCACCATGGGATAGCCATGGTGCACCAGAAAGAGCCGTGGTGCACCATGGGCTTGCCGTGGTGCACCAGAATGAGCCGCAGTACACCATTGGCTAGCCGCGGTGCGCCACAATGAGCCGTGGCGCACCATGGGCTAGCCGCGGTGCACCCGAATAAGCCGTGGTGCACCTGAATGAGCCGTCATGCACCATGGGCTACCCGCGGTGCACTAGAATGAGCCGTGGAGCACCAGAATGAGCTGCGGTGCACCAGAATGTGCTGTGGTGCACCATGGGCTAGCTGCGGTGCACCAGAATGAGCAGTGGTGCACCATGGGCTAGCCGCGCTGCACCAGGATGAGCGGTGGAGCACCATGGGCTAGCCGCGGTGCACCAGAATGAGCCGTGGTGCACCATGGGCTAGCCGCGGTGCACCAGAATGAGCCGTGGTGCACCATGGGCTAGCCGCGGTGCACCAGAATGAGCCGTGGTGCACCATGGCTAGCGCGCGGTGCACCAGAATGAGCCGTGGTGCACCATGGGTTAGCCGCGGTGCACCAGAATGAGCCGTGGTGCACCATGGGTTAGCCGCGGTGCACCAGAATGAGTCGTGGTGCACCATGGGATAGCCGCGGTGCACCAGAATGAGCCGCGGTGCATCATGGGCTAGCCGCGGTGCACCAGAATGAGCCGTGGTGGACCATTGGCTAGCGGCGGTGTACCAGAATGAGCCGTGGTGCACCATGGGCTAGCCGCGGTGCACAAGAATGAGCCGTGGTGCACCATTGGCCAGCCGCGGTTCACCAGAATGAGCCGTGGTGCACCATGGGCTAGCCGCGGTGCACAAGAATGAGCCGTGGTGCACTATTGGCCAGCCGCGGTTCACCAGAATGAGCGGTGGTGCACCATGTGCTTGCCGCGGTGCACCAGAATGAGCCGTGGTGCACCATGGGATAATCGCGGTGCACCAGAATGAGCCGTGGTGCACCATGGGCTAGCCGCGGTGGACCATTGGCGAGCGGCGGTGCACCAGAATGAGCCGTGGTGCACCATGGGATAGCCGCGGTGCACCAGAATGAGCCGTCGTGCACCTGAATGAGCCATGGTGAACCATGGGCTAGCCGCGGTGCACCAGAATGAGCCGCAGTACACCATTGGCTAGCCGCGGTGCGCAACAATGAGCCGTGGTGCACCATGGGCTAGCCGTGGTGCACCATGGGCTAGCCGCGGTGCACCAGAATGAGCCGTGGTGCACCCGAATGAGCCGTCGTGCACCATGGGCTACCCGCGGTGCACCAGAATGAGCCGTGGTGCACCAGAATGAGCCGCGGTGCACCAGAATGAGCCGCGGTGCACCAGAATGTGTCGTGGTGCACCCCGGGCTAGCTGCGGTGCACCAGAATGAGCAGTGGTGCACCATGGGCTAGCCGCGGAGCACCAGAATGAGCCGTGGTTCACCATGGGCTAGTCGCGCTGCACCAGGATGAGCGGTGGAGCACCATGGGCGAGCCGCGGTGCACCAGAATGAGCCGTGGTGCACCATGGGCTAGCCACGGTGCACCAGAATGAGCCGTGGTGCACCATTGGCTAGAGCGGTACACCAGAATGAGCCGTGGTGCACCATGGGTTAGCCGCGGTGCACCAGAATGAGCCGTTGTGCACCATGGGCTAGCCGAGGTGCACCAGAATGAGCCGTGGTGCACCATGGGATAGCCGCGGTGCACCAGAATGAGCCGTGGAGCACCATGGCCTAGCCGCGGTGCACCAGAATGAGCCGTGGTGAACCATTGGCCAGCCGCAGTACACGAGAATGTGCCGTGGTGCACCATGGGCTAGCCGCGATGCACCAGAATGAGCCGTGGTGCACCATGGGATAGCCGCGGTGCACCAGAATGAGCCGGGTGCACCATGAGGCATGGGCTAGCCGCGGTGCACCAGAATGAGCTCTGGAGCACCATGGGCTAGCCGCGGTGCACCAGAATGAGCCGTGGTGCACCATGGGCTAGCCGCGGTGCACCAGAATGAGCCGTGGTGCACCATGGGCTAGCCGCGGTGCACCAGAATGAGCCGTGGTGCACCATGGGCCAGCCGGGTGCACCATGGGCTAACCAGAATGAGCCGTGGTGCACCATGGGCTAGCCGCGGTGCACCAGAATGAGCTCTGGAGCACCATGGGCTAGCCGAGTTGCATCTGAAAGAGCCGTGGTGCACCATGGGCTAGCCGCGGTGCACCAGAATGAGCCGTGGTGCACCATGGGCTAGCCGCGCTGAACCAGGATGAGCTGTGGAGCACCATGGGCTAGCCGCGGTGCACCAGAATGAGCAGTGGTGCACTATGGGCTAGCCGTGGTGCACCAGAATGAGCCGAGGTTCACATGGGCTAGCCGCGCTGCACCAGGATGAGCTGTGGAGCACCATGGGCTTGCCGCGGTGCACCAGAATGAGCAGTGGTGCACTATGGGCTAGCCGTGGTGCACCAGAATGAGCCGAGGTTCACATGGGCTAGCCGCGCTGCACCAGGATGAGCGTTGGAGCACCATGGGCTTGCCGCGGTGCACCAGAATGAGCCGTGGTGCACCATGGGCTAGCCGCGGTGCACCAGAATGAGCCGTGGTGCACCATGGGCTAGCCGCGGTGCACCACCATGAGCCGTGGTGCACCATGGGCTAGACGCGGTGCACCCCGGGGTGCCCAATGAGCCGTGGTGCACCATGGGCTAGCCGCAGTGCACCAGAATGAGCCGTGGTGCACCATGGGCTAGTCGAGGTGCATCAGAATGAGTCGCAGTGCACCATTGGCTAGCCGCGGTCCAATGAGTCGTGGTTCGCCATGGGAAAGCCGCGGTGCACCACAATCAGCCGTGGTGCACCATCGGTAGCCGAGGTGCACCAGAATGGGCCGTGGTCAACCATGGGATAGCCGCGATGCACCATGGGCTAGCCGAGGTGCACCAAAATGAGCATTGGTGCTCCATGGGCTAGCCGCGGTGCACCAGAATCAGTCGCGGTGCACCAGAATGAGCCGTGGTGCACCATGGGTTAGCCGCGGTGCACCAGAATGAGCCGGGGTGCACCCCGGGCTAGCCGTGGTGCACCAGAATGAGCCGTGGTGGACCATGGGCTAGTTACGGTGCACCATGGGATAGCCATGGTGCACCAGAAAGAGCCGTGGTGCACCATGGGCTTGCCGTGGTGCACCATGGGCTTGCCGTGGTGCACCAGAATGAGCCGCAGTACACCATTGGCTAGCCGCGGTGCGCCACAATGAGCCGTGGCGCACCATGGGCTAGCCGCGGTGCACCCGAATAAGCCGTGGTGCACCATGGGTCATGCACCATGGGCTACCCGCGGTGCACTAGAATGAGCCGTGGAGCACCAGAATGAGCTGCGGTGCACCAGAATGTGCTCTGGTGCACCATGGGCTAGCTGCGGTGCACCATGGGCTAGCTGCGGTGCACCAGAATGAGCAGTGGTGCACCATGGGCTAGCCGCGGAGTACCAGAATGAGCCGTGGTTCACCATGGGCTAGCCGCGCTGCACCAGGATGAGCGGTGGTGCACCATGGGCTAGCCGCGGTGCACCAGAATGAGCCGTGGTGCACCATGGGCTAGCCGCGGTGCACCAGAATGAGCCGTGGTGCACCATGGGCTAGCCGCGGTGCACCAGAATGAGCCGTGGTGCACCATTGGCTAGCCGCGGTGCACCAGAATGAGCCGTGGTGCACCATGGGTTAGCCGCGGTGCACCAGAATGAGCCGTGGTGCACCATGGGTTAGCCGCGGTGCACCAGAATGAGTCGTGGTGCACCATGGGCTAGCCGCGGTGCACCAGAATGAGCCGTGGTGGACCATTGGCTACCAGAATGAGCCGTGGTGGACCATTGGCTAGCGGCGGTGTACCAGAATGAGCCGTGGTGCACCATGGGCTAGCCGCGGTGCACAAGAATGAGTCGTGGTGCACCATCGGCCAGCCGCGGTTCACCAGAATGAGCCGTGGTGCACCATGGGCTAGCCGCGGTGCACAAGAATGAGCCGTGGTGCACTATTGGCCAGCCGCGGTTCACCAGAATGAGCGGTGGTGCACCATGTGCTTGCCGCGGTGCACCAGAATGAGCCGTGGTGCACCATGGGATAATCGCGGTGCACCAGAATGAGTCGTGGTGCACCATGGGCTAGCCGCGGTGGACCATTGGCGAGCGGCGGTGCACCAGAATGAGCCGTGGTGCACCATGGGATAGCCGCGGTGCACCAGAATGAGCCGTTGTGCACCTGAATGAGCCATGGTGAACCATGGGCTAGCCGCGGTGCACCAGAATGAGCCGCAGTACACCATTGGCTAGCCGCGGTGCGCAACAATGAGCCGTGGTGCACCATGGGCTAGCCGCGGTGCACCAGAATGAGCCGTGGTGCACCCGAATGAGCCGTCGTGCACCATGGGCTACCCGCGGTGCACCAGAATGAGCCGTGGTGCACCAGAATGAGCCGGTGCACCAGAATGAGCCGCAATACACCATTGGCTAGCCGCGGTGCACCAGAATGAGCAGTGGTGCACCATGGGCTAGCCGCGGAGCACCAGAATGAGCCGTGGTTCACCATGGGCTAGTCGCGCTGCACCAGGATGAGCCGTGGTGCACCATGGGCTAGCCACGGTGCACCAGAATGAGCCGTGGTGCACCATTGGCTAGAGCGGTACACCAGAATGAGCCGTGGTGCACCATGGGTTAGCCGCGGTGCACCAGAATGAGCCGTTGTGCACCATGAGTTAGCCGAGGTGCACCAGAATGAGTCGTGGTGCACCATGGGATAGCCGCGGTGCACCAGAATGAGCCGCGGTGCATCATGGGCTAGCCGCGGTGCACCATGGCCTAGCCGCGGTGCACAAGAATGAGCCGTGGTGAACCATTGGCCAGCCGCAGTACACGAGAATGTGCCGTGGTGCACCATGGGCTAGCCGCGATGCACCAGAATGAGCCGTGGTGCACCATGGGATAGCCGCGGTGCACCAGAATGAGCCGTGGTGCACCAGGGCCGCGGCAGCCGGTGCACCAGAATGAGCCGTGGTGCACCATGGGCTAGCTGCGGTGCACCAGAATGAGTCGTGGTGCACCATGGGCTAGCCGTGGTGCACCAGAATGAGCCGTGGTGCACCATGGGCTAGCCGCGCTGCACCAGAATGAGCAGTGGTGCACCATGGGCTAGCCGCGGTGCACCAGAATGAGCCGTGGTGCACCATGGGCTAGCCGCGGTGCACCAGAATGAGCCGTGGTGCACCATGGGCTAGCCGCGGTGCACCAGAATGAGCCGTGGTGCACCATGGGCTAGCCGCGGTGCACCAGAATGAGCCGTGGTGCACCATGGGCTAGCCGCGGTGCACCAGAATGAGCCGTGGTGCACCATGGGCTAGCCGCGGTGCACCAGAATGAGCCGTGGTGCACCATGGGCTAGCCGCGGTGCACCAGAATGAGCCGTGGTGCACCATTGGGTGCACCAGAATGAGCCGTGGTGGACCATTGGCTAGCAGCGGTGTACCAGAATGAGTCGTGGTGCACCTTGGGCTAGCCGCGGTGCACAAGAATGAGCCGTGGTGCACCATTGGCCAGCCGCGGTTCACCAGAATAAGTCGTGGTGCACCATGGGCTAGCCGCGGTGCACAAGAATGAGCCGTGGTGCACCATTGGCCAGCCGCGGTTCACCAGAATGAGCGGTGGTGCACCATGTGCTTGCCGCGGTGCACCAGAATGAGCCGTGGTGCACCATGGGATAATCGCGGTGCACCAGAATGAGCCGTGGTGCACCATGGGCTAGCCGCGGTGGACCATTGGCGAGCGGCGGTGCACCAGAATGAGCCGTGGTGCACCATGGGATAGCCGCGGTGCACCAGAATGAGCCGTTGTGCACCTGAATGAGCCATGGTGAACCATGGGCTAGCCGCGGTGCACCAGAATGAGCCGCAGTACACCATTGGCTAGCCGCGGTGCGCAACAATGAGCCGTGGTGCACCATGGGCTAGCCGCGGTGCACCAGAATGAGCCGTGGTGCACCCGAATGAGCCGTCGTGCACCATGGGCTACCCGCGGTGCACCAGAATGAGCCGTGGTGCACCAGAATGAGCCGCGGTGCACCAGAATGAGCCGCGGTGCACCAGAATGTGCCGTGGTGCACCCTGGGCTAGCTGCGGTGCACCAGAATGAGCAGTGGTGCACCATGGGCTAGCCGCGGAGCACCAGAATGAGCCGTGGTTCACCATGGGCTAGTCGCGCTGCACCAGGATGAGCGGTGGAGCACCATGGGCGAGCCGCGGTGCACCAGAATGAGCCGTGGTGCACCATGGGCTAGCCACGGTGCACAAGAATGAGCCGTGGTGCACCATTGGCTAGAGCGGTACACCAGAATGAGCCGTGGTGCACCATGGGTTAGCCGCGGTACACCAGAATGAGCCGTTGTGCACCATGGTCTAGCCGAGGTGCACCAGAATGAGCCGTGGTGCACCATGGGATAGCCGCGGTGCACCAGAATGAGCCGCGGTGCCGTGGAGCACCATGGCCTAGCCGCGGTGCACAAGAATGAGCCGTGGTGAACCATTGGCCAGCCGCAGTACACGAGAATGTGCCGTGGTGCACCATGGGCTAGCCGCGATGCACCAGAATGAGCCGTGGTGCACCATGGGATAGCCGCGGTGCACCAGAATGAGCCGTAGTGCACCAAAATGAGCCATGGTGAACCATGGGCTAGCCGCGGTGCACCAGAATGTGCCTTGGTGCACCATGGGCTAGCTGCGGTGCACCAGAATGAGCAGTGGTGCACTATGGGCTAGCCGTGGTGCACCAGAATGAGCCGAGGTTCACATGGGCTAGCCGCGCTGAACCAGGATGAGCTGTGGAGCACCATGGGCTTGCCGCGGTGCACCAGAATGAGCAGTGGTGCACTATGGGCTAGCCGTGGTGCACCAGAATGAGCCGAGGTTCACATGGGCTAGCCGCGCTGTACCAGGATGAGCGGTGGAGCACCATGGGCTTGCCGCGGTGCACCAGAATGAGCCGTGGTGCACCATGGGCTAGCCGCGGTGCACCAGAATGAGCCGTGGTGCACCATGGGCTAGCCGCGGTGCACCACCATGAGCCGTGGTGCACCATGGGCTAGCCGCGGTGCACCACAATGAGCCGTGGTGCACCATGGGCTAGCCGCAGTGCACCAGAATGAGCCGTGGTGCACCATGGGCTAGTCGAGGTGCATCAGAATGAGACGCAGTGCACCATTGGCTAGCCGCGGTGAACCAGAATGAGTCGTGGTGCGCCATGGGAAAGCCGCGGTGCACCACAATCAGCCGTGGTGCACCATCGGTAGCCGAGGTGCACCAGAATGGGCCGTGGTCAACCATGGGATAGCCGCGATGCACCATGGGCTAGCCGAGGTGCACCAAAATGAGCATTGGTGCTCCATGGGCTAGCCGCGGTGCACCAGAATCAGTCGCGGTGCACCAGAATGAGCCGTGGTGCACCATGGGTTAGCCGCGGTGCACCAGAATGAGCCGGGGTGCACCCCGGGCTAGCCGTGGTGCACCAGAATGAGCCGTGGTGGACCATGGGCTAGTTGCGGTGCACCATGGGATAGCCGTGGTGCACCAGAAAGAGCCGTGGTGCACCATGGGCTAGCCGTGGTGCACCAGAATGAGCCGTGGTTGACCATTGGCAAGTCGCGGTGCCCCATATTGAGCCGTGGTGCACCATGGACTAGCCGCGCTTTACCAGTATGAGCTGTGGTGCACCATGGGCTAGCCGCGGTGCACCAAAATGAGCGGTGGTGCACCATGGGCTAGACGCGGTGCACCAGAATCAGCCTTGGTGCACCATGGGCTAGCCGTGCTACACCAGAATGAGCTGTGGAACACCATGGGCTAGCCGCGGTGCACTAGAATGAGCCGCAGTACACCAGAACGAGCCGTGGTGCTCTCGAATGAGCAGTGGTGCACCACGGGCTCGCCCCGGTACACCGAAATGAGCCGGGGTGCACCAGAAGGAGCCGTGGTAAACCATGGGCTAGCCGCGGTGCACCAGAATGAGCCGGGCTGCACCAGAATGAGCCGTGGTACACTATGGGCTAGCCGCGGTGCACCAGAATGAGCCGCGGTGCACCATGGGCTAGCCGCGTTGCACCAGAATGAGCCGGGGTGCACCGGAATGAGCCGTGGTGCACCCTGGGATAGCCACGGTGCACCAGTATAAATCCTGGTGCAGCATGGGTAGCCGAGGTGCGCCAGAATGAACCGTTGTGCACCATGGGATAGCCGCGGTGCACCAGAGTGAGCCGTGGTGCTCCATGGGCTAGCGGCGGTGCACCAGAATCAGCCGCGGTGCACCAGAATGAGCGGTGGTGCACCATTGGCTAGCCGCGGTGCACCATGGGCTAGCCGCGGTGCACCAGAATGAGCGGTGGTGAACCATGGGCTAGCCGCGGTGCACCAGAATGAGCCGTGGTGCACCTTGGGATAGCCGTGGTGCAGCAGAATGAGCCGTGGTGCACCATGGGCTAGCCGAGGTACACCAGAATGAGCCGTGGTGCACCATGGGTTAGCCGCGGTGCACCAGAATGAGCCGTGGTGCACCATGGGCTAGCCGCGGAGCACCAGAATGAGCTGAGGTGCACCATGGGCTAGCTGCGCTGCACCAGGATGAGCTGTGGAGCACCATGGGCTAGCCGCGGTGCACCAGGATGAGCCGTGGTGCTCCATGGGCTTGCCGCGGTGCACCAAAATGAGCCGTGGTGCACCATTGGCTAGCCGTGGTCCACCAGAATGAGCCGTGGTGCACCATGGGCTAGTCGCGGTGCACCAAAATGAGCCTTGGTGCACCATGGGCTAGCCGCGGTGCATCAGAATGAGCCGTGGTGGACCATTGGCTAGTGGCGGTGCTCCAGAATGAGCCGTGGTGCACCATGGGATAGTCTCGGTGCACCAGAATGAGCCGCAGTGCACCTGAATGAGCCATGGTGAACCATGGGCTAGCCGCAGTGCACCAGAATGATCCGTGGAGCACCTTGGGCAAATCGCAGTGCACCAGAATGAGCCGCAGTGCACCATTGGCTTGCCGCGGTGCACCAGAATGAGCGATGGTGCACCATGGGCTAGCCGCGGTGCACCCAAATGAGCCATGGTACACCCGAATGAGCCGTCTTGCACCATATGCTACCCGCGGTGCACCAGAATGAGCCGTGGTGCACCAGAATGAGCTGTGGTGCACCAGAATGAGCCGTGGTGCACCAGAATAAGCAGTGGTGCACCATGGGCGAGCCGCGGTGCACCAGAATGAGCCGTGGTTCACCATGGGCTAGCCGCGCTGCAGCAGGATGAGAGGTGGAGCACCATTGGCCAGCCGCGGTACACCAGAATAAGCCGTGGTGCACCATGGGCTAGCCGCGATGCACCAGAATGAGCCGTGGTGCAACATGGGATAGCGGCGGTGCACCAGAATGAGTCCTGGTGAACCATGGGATAGCCTCGGTGCACCAGAATGAGCCGCAGTGCACCAGAATGAGCCATGGTGAACCATGGGCTAGCCGCGGTGCACCAGAATGAGCCGCAGTGCACCATTGGCTAGCCACGGTGCACCCCAATGAGCCGTGGTGCACCTTGGGCTAGCCGCGTTGCACCCGAATGAGCCGTCGTGCACCATGGGCTACCCGCGGTGTACCAGAATGAGACGCGGTGCCCCAGAATGTGCCGTGGTGCACCATGGGCTAGCTGCGGTGCACCAGTATGAGCAGTGGTGCACCATGGGCTAGCCGCGGAGCACCAAAATGAGCTGTGGTTCACCATGGGCTAGCCGCGCTGCACCAGGATGAGCTGTGGAGCACCATGGGCTAGCCGCGGTACACCAGAATGAGCCGTGGTGTACGATGGGCTAGCTGCGGTGCACTAGAATGAGCCGTGGAGCACCATGGGATAGCCGCAATGCACCTGAATGAGCCGCAGTGCACCAGAATGAGCCATGGTGAACCATGGGCTAGCCGCGGTGCACCAGAATGAGCTGCAGTGTACCAGAATGAGCCGTGGTGCACCATGGGCTAGCCGGGGTGCACCAGAATGAGCTGTGGAGCACCATGGGCTCGTCGGAGTGCACCAGAATGAGCCGCAGTGCACCATTGGCTAGCCGCGGTGCACCAGAAAGAGCCATGGTACACCATGGGCTAGCCGCGGTACACCCGAATGAGCCGTCGTGCACCGTGGGCTACCCGGCGTGCACCAGAATGAGCCGTGGTGCACCAGAATAAGCCGCGGTGCACCAGAAGGAGTCGTGGTGCACCATGGGCTAACTGCGGTGCACCAGAATGAGCTGTGGTGCACCATCGGCTAGTCGCGGTGCACTAGAATGAGCCGTGGTTCACCATGGGCTAGCCGCGCTCCACCAGGATGAGCGGTGGAGCACCATGGGCTAGCCGCGGTGCACCAGAATGAGCCGTGGTGCACTATGGGCGAGCCGCGGCGCACAAGAATGAGCCGTGGTGCACCATGGGCCAGCCGCGGTACACCAGAATGAGCTGTGCTGCACCATGGGCTAGCCGCGGTGCACCAGAATGAGCCATGGTGCACCATGGGCTAGCCGCGGCGCACAAGAATGATCCGTGGTGCACCATGGGCCAGCCGCGGTACACCAGAATGAGCTTTACTGCACCATTGGCTAGCCGCGGTGCACCAGAATGAGCCGTGGTGCACCATGGGATAGCCGCGGTGCACCATAATGAGCCGTGGTGCACCATGGGCTAGCCGCGGTGGACCATTGGCTAGCGGCGGTTCACCAGAATGAGCCGTGGTGCACCATGGGATAGCCGCGGTGCACCTGAATGAGCCATGAAGAACCATGGGCTAGCCGCGGTGCACCAGAATGAGCCGCAGTACACCATTGGCTAGCCGCGGTGTGCCACAATGAGCCGTGATGCACCATGGGCTAGCCGCGGTGCACCCGAATAAGCTGTGGTGCACCTGAATGAGCCGTCGTGCACCATGGGCTACCCGCGGTGCACCAGAATGAGCCGTGGAGCACCAGAATGAGCTGCGGTGCACTAGAATGAGCCGTGAAGCACCAGAATGAGCTGCGGTGCACCAGAATGTGCTGTGGTGCACCATGGGCTAGCCGCGGTGCACCAGAATGAGCAGTGGTGCACCATGGGCTAGCCGCGGT
This sequence comes from Gastrolobium villosum, assembly GCA_032173675.1. Classification (NCBI taxonomy): domain Eukaryota; kingdom Viridiplantae; phylum Streptophyta; class Magnoliopsida; order Fabales; family Fabaceae; genus Gastrolobium; species Gastrolobium villosum. The sequence goes on along the minus strand of JAVKPL010008093.1, from coordinate 4,992 downwards.
GCACCAGAAAGAGCTGTGGTGTGCCAGAATGAGTCGTGGTGCACCATGGGCTAGCCGGGGTGCACCAGAATTAGCCGTGGTGCACCATGGGCTAGCCGCGGTGCACCAGAATGAGCCGTGGTGCACCGTGGGCTAGCCACGGTGCACCAGAATGAGCTTTGGTGCACCTTGGGATAGCCGCGGTGCAAAAGGATGAGCTGTGGTGCATCATGGGCTAGCCGCGGTGCACCAGAATGAGCCGTGGTACATCATGGGCTAGCCGTGGTGCACGAGAATGAGCCGTGGTGCAACATCGGCTAGCCGTGGTGCACCAGAATGAGCCGCAGTGCACCATTGGCTAGCCGCGGTGCACCAGAATGAGCCGTGGTGCACCATGGGCTAGCCGCGGTGCACCAGAATGAGCCGTGGTGCACCATGGGCAAGCCGCAGTGCACCAGAATGAGCCGTGGTGCACCATGGGCTAGCCGCGGTGCACCAGAATGAGCCGTGGTGCACCAGGGGCTAGCCGCGGTGCACCAGAATGTGCCGCAGTGGAGCAATGGAGCACCATGGGCTAGCTACGATGCACGAGAATGAGCCGTGGTGCACCAGAATGAGCCGCGGTGCACCAGAATGAGCCGCGGTGCACCAGAATGTGCCGTGGTGCACCCCGGGCTAGCTGCGGTGCACCAGAATGAGCAGTGGTGCACCATGGGCTAGCCGCGGATCACCAGAATGAGCCGTGGTGCACCATGGGCTAGTCGCGCTGCACCAGGATGAGCGGTGGAGCACCATGGGCTAGCCGCGGTGCACCAGAATGAGCCGTGGTGCACCATGGGCTAGCCACGGTGCACCAGAATGAGCCGTGGTGCACCATTGGCTAGAGCGGTACACCAGAATGAGCCGTGGTGCACCATGGGTTAGCCGCGGTGCACCAGAATGAGCCGTTGTGCACCATGGTCTAGCCGAGGTGCACCAGAATGAGCCGTGGTGCACCATGGGATAGCCGCGGTGCACCAGAATGAGCCGCGGTGCCGTGGAGCACCATGGCCTAGCCGCGGTGCACAAGAATGAGCCGTGGTGAACCATTGGCCAGCCGCAGTACACGAGAATGTGCCGTGGTGCACCATGGGCTAGCCGCGATGCACCAGAATGAGCCGTGGTGCACCATGGGATAGCCGCGGTGCACCAAAATGAGCCATGGTGAACCATGGGCTAGCCGCGGTGCACCAGAATGTGCCTTGGTGCACCATGGGCTAGCCGCGGTGCACCAGAATGAGCCGTGGTGCACCATGGGCTAGCCGCGGTGCACCAGGATGAGCTGTGGAGCACCATGGGCTTGCCGCGGTGCACCAGAATGAGCAGTGGTGCACCATGGGCTAGCCGTGGTGCACCAGAATGAGCCGAGGTTCACATGGGCTAGCCGCGCTGAACCAGGATGAGCTGTGGTGCACCATGGGCTTGCCGCGGTGCACCAGAATGAGCAGTGGTGCACTATGGGCTAGCCGTGGTGCACCAGAATGAGCCGAGGTTCACATGGGCTAGCCGCGCTGTACCAGGATGAGCGTTGGAGCACCATGGGCTTGCCGCGGTGCACCAGAATGAGCCGTGGTGCACCATGGGCTAGCCGCGGTGCACCAGAATGAGCCGTGGTGCACCATGGGCTAGCCGCGGTGCACCACCATGAGCCGTGGTGCACCATGGGCTAGCCGCGGTGCACCCCAATGAGCCGTGGTGCACCATGGTCTAGCCGCAGTGCACCAGAATGAGCCGTGGTGCACCATGGGCTAGTCGAGGTGCATCAGAATGAGTCGCAGTGCACCATTGGCTAGCCGCGGTGAACCAGAATGAGTCGTGGTTCGCCATGGGAAAGCCGCGGTGCACCACAATCAGCCGTGGTGCACCATCGGTAGCCGAGGTGCACCAGAATGGGCCGTGGTCAACCATGGGATAGCCGCGATGCACCATGGGCTAGCCGAGGTGCACCAAAATGAGCATTGGTGCTCCATGGGCTAGCCGCGGTGCACCAGAATGAGTCGTGGTGCACCATGGGCTAGCCGCGGTGCACCAGAATGAGCCGTGGTGCACCATGGGTTAGCCGCGGTGCACCAGAATGAGCCGGGGTGCACCCCGGGCTAGCCGTGGTGCACCAGAATGAGCCGTGGTGGACCATGGGCTAGTTGCGGTGCACCATGGGATAGCCATGGTGCACCAGAAAGAGCCGTGGTGCACCATGGGCTAGCCGTGGTGCACCAGAATGAGCCGCAGTACACCATTGGCTAGCCGCGGTGCGCCACAATGAGCCGTGGCGCACCATGGGCTAGCCGCGGTGCACCCGAATAAGCCGTGGTGCACCTGAATGAGCCGTCGTGCACCATGGGCTACCCGCGGTGCACTAGAATGAGCCGTGGAGCACCAGAATGAGCTGCGGTGCACCAGAATGTGCTGTGGTGCACCATGGGCTAGCTGCGGTGCACCAGAATGAGCAGTGGTGCACCATGGGCTCGCCGCGGTGGGCTAGCCGCGGAGCACCAGAATGAGCCGTGGTTCACCATGGGCTAGCCGCGGTGCACCAGGATGAGCGGTGGTGCACCATGGGCTAGCCGCGGTGCACCAGAATGAGCCGTGGTGCACCATGGGCTAGCCGCGGTGCACCAGAATGAGCCGTGGTGCACCATGGGCTAGCCGCGGTGCACCAGAATGATCCGTGGTGCACCATTGGCTAGCCGCGGTGCACCAGAATGAGCCGTGGTGCACCATGGGCTAGCCGCGGTGCACCAGAATGAGCCGTGGTGCACCCTGGGCTAGCCGCGGGGCACCCGAATGAGCCGTGGTGCACCATGGGCTAGCCGCGGTGCACCAGAATGAGCCGTGGTGCACCATTGGCTAGCCGCGGTGCACCAGAATGAGCCGTGGTGCACCAGAATGAGCCGCGGTGCACCAGAATGGGCTAGCCGCGGTGCACAAGAATGAGCCGTGGTGCACCATTGGCCAGCCGCGGTTCACCAGAATATGCCGTGGTGCACCATGGGCTAGCCGTGGTGTACAAGAATGAGCCGTGGTGCACCATTGGCCAGCCGCGGTTCACCAGAATGAGCGGTGGTGCACCATGTGCTTGCCGCGGTGCACCAGAATGAGCCGTGGTGCACCATGGGATAATCGCGGTGCACCAGAATGAGCCGTGGTGCACCATGGGCTAGCCGCGGTGGACCATTGGCGAGCGGCGGTGCACCAGAATGAGCCGTGGTGCACCATGGGATAGCCGCGGTGCACCAGAATGAGCCGTTGTGCACCTGAATGAGCCATGGTGAACCATGGGCTAGCCGCGGTGCACCAGAATGAGCCGCAGTACACCATTGGCTAGCCGCGGTGCGCAACAATGAGCCGTGGTGCACCATGGGCTAGCCGCGGTGCACCAGAATGAGCCGTGGTGCACCCGAATGAGCCGTCGTGCACCATGGGCTACCCGCGGTACACCAGAATGAGCCGTGGTGCACCAGAATGAGCCGCGGTTGCACCAGAATGAGCCGCGGTGCACCAGAATGTGCCGTGGTGCACCCCGGGCTAGCTGCGGTGCACCAGAATGAGCAGTGGTGCACCATGGGCTAGCCGCGGAGCACCAGAATGAGCCGTGGTTCACCATGGGCTAGTCGCGCTGCACCAGGATGAGCGGTGGAGCACCATGGGCTAGCCGCGGTGCACCAGAATGAGCCGTGGTGCACCATGGGCTAGCCACGGTGCACAAGAATGAGCCGTGGTGCACCATTGGCTAGAGCGGTACACCAGAATGAGCCGTGGTGCACCATGGGTTAGCCGCGGTACACCAGAATGAGCCGTTGTGCACCATGGTCTAGCCGAGGTGCACCAGAATGAGCCGTGGTGCACCATGGGATAGCCGCGGTGCACCAGAATGAGCCGCGGTGCCGTGGAGCACCATGGCCTAGCCGCGGTGCACAAGAATGAGCCGTGGTGAACCATTGGCCAGCCGCAGTACACGAGAATGTGCCGTGGTGCACCATGGGCTAGCCGCGATGCACCAGAATGAGCCATGGTGCACCAGAATGAGCCGTAGTGCACCAAAATGAGCCATGGTGAACCATGGGCTAGCCGCGGTGCACCAGAATGTGCCGTGGTGCACCATGGGCTAGCTGCGGTGCACCAGAATGAGCAGTGGTGCACCATGGGCTAGCCGTGGTGCACCAGAATGAGCCGAGGTTCACATGGGCTAGCCGCGCTGCACCAGGATGAGCTGAGGAGCACCATGGGCTTGCCGTGGTCCATCAGAATGAGCAGTGGTGCACTATGGGCTAGCTGCGGTGCACCAGAATGAGCCGTGGTGCACCCGAATGAGCCGTCGTGCACCATGGGCTACCCGCGGTGTGCACCATCGGCCAGCCGTGGTGCACCATGGGCTAGCCGCGGTGCACCAGAATGAGCCGTGGTGCACCATGGGCTAGCCGCGGTGCACCAGAATGAGCAGTGGTGCACCATGGGCTAGCCGCGGTGCACCAGAATGAGCCGTGGTGCACCATGGGCTAGCCGCGGTGCACCAGAATGAGCCGTGGTGCACCATGGGCTAGCCGCGGTGCACCAGAATGAGCCGTGGTGCACCATGGGCTAGCCGCGGTGCACCAGAATGAGCCGTGGTGCACCATGGGCTAGCCGCGGTGCACCAGAATGAGCCGTGGTGCACCATTGGCTAGCCGCGGTGCACCAGAATGAGCCGTGGTGCACCATGGGCTAGCCGCGGGCACCAGAATGAGCCGTGGTGCACCAGGGGCTAGCCGCGGTGCACCAGAATGAGCCGTGGTGCACCAGAATGAGCCGTGGTGAACCATGGGCTAGTCGCGGTTCTCGAGAATGAGACGCAGTGCACCATTGGCTAGCCGCGGTGCACCAGAATGAGCAGTGGTGCACCATGGGCTAGCCGCGGTGCACCAGAATGAGCCGTGGTTCACCATGGGCTAGCCGCGCTGCACCAGGATGAGCCGTGGGTGGACCATGGGCTTGCCG
>JAVKPL010008092.1:0-31964 GCA_032173675.1 Gastrolobium villosum | reverse complement strand
TATCATTTCAAAATGATGATCCTAAAGATAGGTTTTCATCATCACTCCTGCAAGCGCATTCATATGTATGGTGTCAATAATGAAATCCCTAATAATAGAGTGTCTAATTCCAAGACTGTTGCAATTTTTATTTCTTTCGAGTGGTACTATGTTCTCTGCTTTTTTTGTGCTCTTTGTCGCTAGTAGAAGGAAGCAGAGGGAATGGGGAAATTAATCAACTAAAGGGTAAACAACATTTACAAAGTGTGATAAATGTTAAAATCATGTCTTCAGTATGGCATCCAATGATTAATATTATTCATCAATTATAGAACACCAAAAAAAAGCTCTATGATAGCTTACATGTTCACATCAAGTAGAGAGTGGCACTAAGAATAATTAAAAAAAGATGAAGAAATTTACTTGGAGTTCAAAAGAGCACTGGTATTACATTATTGTATTAATAATGTAGTTAAGTATTTAATAATTAATTAATTAATTACTGATTTATTAACAACATGCAGTGTGCTCCCTACTGTATCATCCCACTAGGTGGGTAGTGCAGCATAAAACCCAAAAAATTGAGCACTGATATTTATTAGTAGTGATAATCAGATTAAGTCTCTCTCTCTCTCTCTCTCTCTCATATGAAAGAAGCATAAGTTATCTAAATATGAGATAGAAAATTAATCCCTAATTTGTCTAAAAAGGTGGCTTGGCCACAAAGTTTTGTATTTGATTATATAAAATTATTTGACTTGTATCTTATTTTTCAGGATCATATTAAATTAAACACTAAATAAGCATAATTAACTTTTGCTATTGTGAGCTAAGCATGTAAATTAATAAGAGCCACATTATCAATATCAATATCAACTTATTAGCCACATTATTAATAAGAACTAAGCATGAGATACCCCAACTTGATCCATCAGTGTTTCCTGAAAAAATATCAAGGATTTTAAAAATGTAAATATCTTAAAAAAATAATGTTTGTAGATACATCAAAATCACTTGATCGAAGATTGGACAGCCAAAACAAAAACTTTAAAGAAAATATATTATAAAACAAATGTGATGACAAACTCAAACATTAAATAAATGAAACAAAATACCAGAGGATACGCTTTTCTCAACATCTGACACAACACGAACGCCTTGTTTTTTATTTATATCATAAGAATTGAAGTGATAACAGTGGGTAACTGATTTAGTAGTCCTTAGATCTATTCCTATGTTAAGATATAGAAGGAAAACTTCTAGTCAATTCAACAGTATACAATTACAAACCTGATCAGCAACTACTCCATTAGCTTGTCTTGCAAGCATAGCACGAGACTTCACACTTCTTTCAGAAGCTGATCCCTTATCAGATTCCAGAGCATCCAAAAGGAAATCAATGAGAAAACTTAAAACAAAGGCTAGCATAAATAAAATTTCATAACTAAAATGAAAAACATAGGGCATACTTGAAATTAGAGCACATAATATCTATACCTTCTGCCGAAAACTGCTGCAGCAACCCCAGAAGACTTGGTCTACTATGTTGCCATTTCTAATGCTGTACTTCCAACCACAAAATTTGGGTGGGAAGTGTTTATGTAGTCCATCTGCAGAATTGAGTAATTTCAATGATGTGTGCAATCATGTTCTCAGATGGTTCAAGGCCTTCACGTAAAAAGTTCCCTATAACTTCATCCATTCGCTTTTGCAAGAAGGGAATCGCTGCAGTTCAGTTACCATACAACGATGGCTAATCTGAGAGCAGGGATTTTGAAATCATGGTACAGTCAATCATTCAGATGAAAGGCTTTCGTTGGTTAACTAACAAAAGTGTAAAAATTATTTAATTGAGGAGGGATATTCTCACTACCAAAATTTTCCACTACCAATTTACTACATATCTAATCACCATTAGATTAACATTTTCTCTTTCTTCAAAAACTTTTTAACACTCTCTCTCTTTGTAAGCACTGCTTTTCAGGGGTAACAGTGTTGGTTAATGTGTATTCTTGTAGGAGTTACAAAATTAATTTAATTTTCAGGAGAAGGAAAGTGCAAGCTTATATTAATTTAATTTATTATTATTGACAACATTGTTCTCAATAATAATAAATCAGTTAAGATTTTGTTCCTCTTGTATACCGATACATAATCTTTTTGATAGATAGTTCAAGTGAAAATGCCTTGAAATAAAAATTTATTTAAAAAAAAAAGTTAAGGAGCTTATAATGGCCACTTACTGCAAAAAATCCTCGTGCTCTATTGCCTGCATCAACAACTATATAGAAACCCTCTAATGGCTTCTCTGTGGGTAGACAATGCAATACAAAAATTAGCAAACAAGATCAAAACATTCAAAAAATCAAAGACAAAAGGAAGAACTATAAATTCTACAAGAAAAAATGAATCATAAAGATATCATGTCTTTCAATTAGAGTTCCCTTATTTGTTCACCTTCATTTAAAGAACAGCTCATTAATTATATCTCCAAATATATTGATTATCATAACAACACTTCAGCCTTCCCAAGCCCACCATCATTGGTGAAAAACTTGAATCCATTCCGGTTGAAAGGCAGATGACTCGCTATTCACCAGAATGAGACAATTAAATAATAGATGAATTAGTATCCACATTTATTTATCCATCAAATTAATTTTATAATTATCAGAATCAAATTGGAAATCACTTAAAATTTTCATTCACAACCAATGGACATCAACAAAAAAAGAAATAATAAATAATGCATGAACAATGTACAGCTAAAAGTGAAAACCACTCAACCTAACAACTTAAGATCTTGGTACATAAAGTTCCTTGACATACTATCTCAGCTTTCATGTGCAAATTAGTTTTGTATTTGATCCCTGCTAGCCACATTCTCCATGATTCACTACAGTTTTAATGAGGAGGCTGTGCTATGTGAAGAGACAAATTTTTATACAACAAATTGCCTTATACTTAACCTCCTTGAACTATTTTATGCTTAACTGAATGATACTAATCACAATTTGGGGAAACTGATCTAATCATAAAGAGACTCAAGGAGGTTAAATATGAAGCAATTTAGTGTATAGAAATTGATCTAATCATTATGGCCACGGTCTCCTACAAATCAATCCAAGAGAGCTTTTGCATAAAACAACATGTTAAACAAAAAAGCTATAGCTTCTAGTATGAAATTAAGACAAGATTCTCAACAACTACGATGTTTTAAAGGTCAGAATAATGTCATTTAGCTACAACTTCATAATGTACCTGTTATCATAATAGCCCCATCAACAGGACACAAAAATGCTTCATCTTTTGTGATTGTGCTATTGAACATGGCTGGTGTTGATGCTAATTGTAAGAACCCGCACCGCTAATTAAGGTAATTAGTGAATTAATTATGATAATTAGGAAATAATTCCATAATTGACCCTAATAATTATTAATGGGCTTAGATAATTATATTGAGTGAGTAAAAATGCTGAAAGTCACTTTTCGGAAGAAAAGCGCAGATACCGGTTCTGCTACTCGGTATAAATGCGTACCGGAAAAGTATCCCGGAAAATTATAACGAATGCATGAAAATTACTAGAATATTATGTAGGACTTGTAAAACAAGTTTCAAGTCGAAATGACGTAATCTGATGCCAGAACTGATACTGGCTATGGAAAAGCGCGTACCGGAAAGGTGCTCCGAAAAATAAAATAAAAATATGACAAATCTTAGAAAAATGCGTAGGTCTAGAATCCGAAGTTTGGGATCAAGATCTTTTACTTTGCGATTAAGGCTAATACTGCGCGTTTAAGTGGCTTGCCTATAAATAGACCCATTAAGGGCACAAAACCCTAGGCCATATTCATCTCCTACGTGAGTTGCTGCAGCTGCCACTCTTCTTCTTTTTCTTCTTCTTCTTCTTCTTCCTTCTTCATTCTTTAGCCAAGTGATCACCTTTCATGCTTGTTTAAACACTTGTGAAGGTGAGAGTAAACCTTGGGGCTGCATTGTGGCCATCATTCTGTGTTGAGAAAGCTGTGTGTGTGTAGTTAGTGAGCATGAGTTTGAAGCTTAAGTAATGGCTACTTTGTGGTAGTCATTGTGAGCTTCAAAGTGCCTTCTTGTGGTGCAAGAACCCACCTTGAAGTATCATTTTCGTGCTCCTACTTAGGCTGAGTTTGAGGAACCTTGGGAGAGCTCCAAGAGCACAACTTGCCTCTGTTTTGAGCTTTGGTAAGTTATACCAACTATGATCATGGGTTTAAATGCTTAAAAATGGAACCTTGATGCATGTATTGAGCTAAGTTAATAACTTAAGGGTGGGGTAGGTTAAACACACCTAGAAATGCATGTTTAAGTGCCTTTAATCGGTTAAAAAGTTGAACCTATGGATTGGATATTCACGAAATGCAGAAAATGCATTCTGTCGTGAGATATCCGGATATTGTCGGGCAGATATCCGGATATCAGTATCCGGATATGATATCCGGATATCCATATCCGGATATGGGGACAGCAACGAACCTGTTTCGGTAAAAATTCGATATCTTGAGCTACAGAGCTCCAAATCGAGTGCCGTTTGGACCTATGTGTAGCTAACACATAAGGCTATAACCCTGTAAAATTTCGTAGCCATTGGATAAGTGGTTTGATCTCAGTGTTAGTTTAAAGTCGCGTCTTGGTTGCTGGAAATTCAGTTGGCAGCAGTCACTTTGCGAAAATCATAACCGGAGTTATACAACTCCGATTGAGGCATAAAGTATATCGTTGGAAACCTCAAGATGTCTAGTTTAACATTGTAAATATTAGAATATTAATATTGATATAATTATTGGTCTAAAATAGATTGTGATTCTGCTGTGTTTGGACTTTGAGTTTGTGCGGACTCTTGGCTTGGATAGCTAGCTTGCAAGGTAAGCTTTCGTGTCCTCGGTTTAGCCATTTTGATGTTCCACCATGTCCCATGGCGATGGGTTTATGCATGTTGTGTTACATGCTTTGATTATTTTGAAATGCTGTTGAGCTGTTTATATGTAATGAGCTATTATGATATGCATGTGGTGTCCACCTAGACGGCAATCCTGAGTATGTAGTACATACAAGATGGAGAAGCATGTGGGTGAGGTGCAGGTAGTATCCATGTACTCATGTAGGCATAGACGTATTCCTACATTTCTCTGGCCAGTAGATTTGAAAGCACACATGACATGATTAATTGCTGCATCGCATGATTTTAGAACTTATACTGTAATACTGTTTTTGAACTTATATTACACATGTAAGTGAGCTTGGGGTGGAGACTCCTTGAGGACCCCTTGTCTTACTGAGATTTCTTGTTAGAGATCTCACCCCACGTTTGGGGACGCTTATTTCAGGATCAGGTAATGTTGAGGGCTCAGGTGGCAGGAGGCCAGAGCTGAGCTGATAATTATGCTGACGTGCTGGTTGTGGATTGCTGTTTATTTGACTGCTGTTATGTTTTCTGCTTTATTTATGTTAAGTTTATGTTGAGACTATTTGTGGGCATTGTTGCCTTATTTGGTGAGCATGGGGTTTGTCCATGCCACATGATTGTTATCGTCTTATTAAATTAATGTTGTAATTAAAGTATCAGGATTTTGACCCAGGCTACTTGTGTAGACCTGTGGCTTTAGATACTCACCTATATTTATATATGAGGTATTCAGTTAGTTGTCTTGCAATTTACATACAGGCAGTATTTTTATGAAAATGATTAAGTAATCAAGTTGGTTAAGTTAATGACGTCATAATTGAATTAAAGAAAAAGTTATTCCGCATTTTAATTAAGCGTGGCTTAATACGATAGTGTGTTAACAATCCGGGTTAACACGGGCTGTTACATTTTATGGTATCAGAGCACTTTCTAGGGAAAAGCCTGTATGTATTGCAATAACTTAGGATGAGTCGTTGCGTGTCTACTTTGCGTTCTCTCTGACTGGTGTGTGTTATGATAATGCATATGTGACCACATGGCGTGGGCCTGATCAACTCATTCTTTGTGTAACTTGTGCAGAGTCATGGTGCCACCGAGGAGGAACACGAGTACTAGTGAGGATCAGACGGATCCTGTCCTGGCTGCATTGGCTGAGATGCAGGCGGCCCGACTAGCCGACCAGGAAGCCACGAGGCTGGCGAACCGGGCGATGCTGGACGCAATTCGAGATGCGAACCGGCAAACCACGGCAGAGGTTCTGGAGGAGAACCGGATGGCCAACATGACGATGATGAGGGTCATGTTGGAGGAGTTGAGGGCTGGTCCTGCTGCGGGCCAGGGTCCTCCACCACCTCCACCGCCGCCACCGCCTCCACCTCCGCCTAGTCAACAGGAGGACACCCAGAGCCAGATGGGTGAGGGTAGTCATTTGACGGGGGCTATGCAGACTATCCCCGTACTTGCTGAGGATCGTGACGAGATCGATCGCCGGCTGAATGCTTTCCGTAAGCATAAGCCACCTACCTTCGACGGATCGTATGATCCCATTGCTGCTGCCAGATGGCTACAGGCGCTGGACAAGATTTTCCGGATTATGCAGTGCACCGATCCGCAGAAGCTGCTGTTCGCCACATACATGCTGGAGGGCGAGGCCCATGAGTGGTGGACCAACCTATCTCAGGTCTATGAGATGCAGGGTCATGTGATGACGTGGCCATTCTTCGAGGAGAGCTTCTTGGGTCAGTACTTCCCTTATGACTCACAGGAGAGGAAGCAGGGGGAGTTTGACCGGTTGGTACAGGGCTCGTTGTCTGTTGACGAGTACCTGGCCAAGTTTAATGAGCTGGTCAAGTTCTCTCATTTCCGCATGGCGAGACCGACTCCTATTTTTCTGGCGGCCAAGTTCCGGAGGGGACTTAATGAGGATATTGCTGGACATCTCGCCGGTTCTGCTTCGAGAGACTTCGGAGCGTTGGTGCAGCAGTGCCGCGACATCGAGGACTACTGTCGGGCGAGTCAGGTCAAGAGGGCCAAGATTGAGGTGCCGCAGAGCGCTGGTGGTTCTACTCCCTGGAAGAACAAGAACTTTGCCAACAAGGGCAAGGGCAAACCACCGTTGGCGGCTAAGCAAGCGCCGAATCAGTTCAGAAAGACTGCTGCTCCGGGGAACGCCGCTAGACCTCCTGCTCCCAGATGTTCGGGATGTGGGAAGTCACATTTCGGGCCGTGTTCTACCGGTCAGCTGATATGCTTCCAGTGTGGCAAGGAGGGCCACTACTCTAGAGATTGCCCGACGGCGAGAGTTGCTGCAGTACAGGCTGTGCCGTTGCAGATGGTTCCTACTGGGGCACCAGCCGTGCCACCTACTACCGGACGAGTCTACACGCTTGATCGTCAGCAGTCGGACAGAGCTCCGAACCTGGTCAGAGGTACTGTTACCATTGGTGGATCAACTATTGATGTTTTGTTTGATTCCGGGGCAACGCACTCTTTTGTTGCTACCCCTATTGCTGTGGGGCTTGAGTTGCCCAGTGATGTGCTTTCTCCACCGATGCGGGTGACCACCGCCACCGGAGAAAAATGTTTGACCTCCACTGTTCATCGCGATGTAGCGTTTCAGTGGGATGGCCGTGACTTCTCGGTAGATCTGATAGGATTGCCGATGGCCAACCTTCAAATTATTTTGGGCATGGATTGGTTGTCCAGAAACTGTGCAATGATTGACTGTTGTGCCAAGAAAGTGGTGATGTCTCCGGGTGGGTCCACAGCCAGTTCCTCACCGTTCATTTCAGTCCTGCAGGCGAGGAGGGCCTTGAGAGCAGGGGCATTTGGCTATGTCATGTTGGGAGGTTTGGTGAGTGGGACACAGGAGGATCTCACTGGCATTCCTGTGGTGAGGGAATTCCTCGAGGTGTTTCCTGAGGAGATTCCTGAGTTTCCACCGCAGAGGGAGATAGAGTTCTCCATAGATTTATTGCCTGGTGTGGGGCCTATCTCGTTGGCTCCATACCGGATGTCGCCACCAGAGTTGGCGGAGCTGAAGAAGCATATCGAGGAGCTTTCAGCAAAAGATTTTATTCGGCCGAGTGTGTCTCCCTGGGGAGCACCGGTCATATTTGTGAAAAAGAAAGATGGGACCATGCGGTTGTGCACCGACTACAGACAGTTGAACAAGGTGACAATCAAGAACAAGTATCCTCTTCCACGCATTGATGATTTGCTGGATCAGCTCAGGGGTGCTTGTGTGTATTCCAAGATTGATCTCCGGTCCGGTTATCATCAGATACGGGTAAAGCCGGAGGATGTCCCAAAGACAGCATTTCGCTCGAGGTACGGGCACTACGAGTACTTGGTGATCCCGTTTGGACTCACCAATGCACCCGCAGTGTTCATGGACTACATGAACAGAATCTTCCAGCCGTACCTGGATCAGTTTGTGATCGTCTTCATTGACGACATCTTGATCTACTCCAAGACGGAGGAGGAGCATACCGAGCACTTGAAGATTGTGTTGCAAGTGCTAAAAGAGAAGAAGCTCTATGCGAAGCCGTCAAAATGCGAGTTTTGGCTCAAGGCGGTGAAATTTCTGGGTCATGTGATTTCTGCTAATGGAGTTGCAGTTGATCCTAACAAGATTGAGGCCGTGATGGATTGGGAGAGGCCCAAGACGGTTACAGAAGTGAGAAGCTTCTTGGGTTTGGCCGGGTACTATCGGAGGTTCATAGAAGGATTCTCCAAGATGGTGCTACCGATGACTCGCCTTACCCGAAAGGAGACTCCATTCGTGTGGACACATGAGTGTGAGGAGTGTTTCCAGGAGTTAAAGGAGAGACTGACTACTGCTCCAGTGTTAGTTCTTCCTGATCCTGCGGAGCAATTCGAGTTGTACTGCGATGCCTCTGGTAAAGGACTTGGCTGTGTGCTGATGCAGAAAGGGAAAGCGGTTGCTTACGCTTCAAGACAGTTGAAACCTCATGAGGAGAACTACCCGACTCACGACTTGGAGTTGGCAGCCATTGTTTTTGCTTTCAAGATTTGGAGGCATTACCTGTTTGGCATGAAGTTTGCTGTATTCAGTGATCACAAGAGCCTGAAATATCTGTTTGACCAGAAGGAGTTGAACATGAGACAGCGTAGATGGACGGAGTTCTTGAAGGACTACGACTTTGAGTTGAGGTATCATCCTGGCAAGGCCAATGTGGTAGCCGATGCTTTGAGTCGGAAATCCGTGAGCTTATCCAGCTTAATGATGAACGACTACGAGGTGATCGAGAAGTTCAGAGACTTGAGAGTGAACTCCTTGTTTGGGGGTGCACTGCTTGAGATGGAAACAGCGGAAGTGATTAATGAGCTGATGGAAAAGATCAAAGAGGCGCAAGTGCAAAGAGAGTGCCTCGATTATGTGAAGAACCAGGACGGTGTGTCTTGGAACGATGACGGATTGCTGCTGTTTCAGAAGAGGATTGTGATTCCTCGAGGGCCATTGACCGAAGAGGTGATGACAGAGGCTCATAAGGGACGGTTTACTATTCACCCTGGTGCCACAAAAATGTACCAGGACTTAAAGAGAAATTTTTGGTGGCCGGGCATGAAGAAGGACATAGCGGTCTACGTGTCCAAGTGTCTGATTTGCCAGAAAGTAAAGATTGAGCACCAGAAACCGTCTGGTAAACTTCAACCTCTGGAGATTCCACAGTGGAAGTGGGAAAGTATTTCCATGGACTTCGTGGTGGGATTGCCTAAAACTCAGGCTGGTTGTGACTCTATCTGGGTCATTGTGGACAGATTGACCAAGTCTGCCCATTTTCTTCCAGTGAAGGTGAGCTTCACTACAGAGCAGTTGGCCAAGCTATATGTCCGCGAGATCGTGAGGCTTCACGGGGTGCCCGAGAGTATCATCAGTGATAGGGACCCGAAGTTCACATCTCGGTTCTGGGAGGCGCTGCAGGAGGCTTTTGGTACGCAGTTGAGATTGAGTACCGCCTATCACCCTCAGACTGACGGACAGACTGAGCGGACCATCCAGACATTGGAGGACATGTTGAGAGCTTGCACGTTGGAGCAGGGTTCTGCATGGGATAGGTACCTTCCGTTGGTTGAATTCTCGTACAACAACAGTTTTCATGCTAGTCTGGGCATGGCACCCTACGAGGCGCTGTACGGTAGGAGGTGTCGGACTCCTACCTGCTGGTCTGAGGTTGGAGATAAAGAGCTTTTCGGCTTGGACTTTGTCCAAGATACTACCCTACAGATCCAGATGATCAGGGAAAAGTTGAAGCAGGCGCAGAATCGTCAGAAGAGCTACTATGATGTCAAGCATCGACCACTGGAGTTCAGTGAGGGTGAGCACGTGTTTGTGAAACTTTCACCTGTCACCGGTGTTGGACGGGCACTCGGCGTGAGGAAGTTGAGCCCGCGATTCATAGGGCCCTACCAGATCCTTGGTAGAGTAGGACCAGTTGCCTATCGACTCGCCTTACCTCCGAACCTAGCCAACATCCACGACGTGTTTCACGTGTCTCAGCTTCGGAAGTACATAGCAGATCCTTCGCACGTGGTACAGCCGGATGATGTGGAGGTTCGGGAGAACCTAAAGACTCCCGTCGGACCACTCAAGATTCTCGATCGAGGCGAGAAACAGCTCAGGAGCAAGATCATTCCGATGGTCAAAGTACAATGGTCAGGAATAACTCCTGAGGAGTGTACCTGGGAGCGAGAGGATGAGCTTCTCCGACAGTATCCCGACTTTCGAGACAGGTATGTTTCTGATTTTGAGGACAAAATCCTTAAAAAGGTGGGGTGAATGTAAGAACCCGCACCGCTAATTAAGGTAATTAGTGAATTAATTATGATAATTAGGAAATAATTCCATAATTGACCCTAATAATTATTAATGGGCTTAGATAATTATATTGAGTGAGTAAAAATGCTGAAAGTCGCTTTTCGGAAGAAAAGCGCAGATACCGGTTCTGCTACTCGGTATAAATGCGTACCGGAAAAGTATCCCGGAAAATTATAACGAATGCATGATAATTACTAGAATATTATGTAGGACTTGTAAAACAAGTTTCAAGTCAAAATGACGTAATCTGATGTCAGAACTGATACTGGCTATGGAAAAGCGCGTACCGGAAAGGTGCTCCGAAAAATAAAATAAAAATATGACAAATCTTAGAAAAATGCATAGGTCTAGATTCCAAAGTTTGGGATCAATATCTTTTACTTTGCTATTAAGGCTAATACTGCACGGTTAGTGGCTTGGGCCTATAAATAGACCCATTAGTGGGCACAAAACCCTAGGCCATACATTTCCTACGTGAATAGTGGCTGCTGCTGCCACCCTTCTTCTTCTTCTTCTTCTTCTTCTTCTTCTTCCTTCTTCATTCTTTAGCCAAGTTATCACCTTTCATGCTTGTTTAAACACTTGTGAAGGTGAGAGTAAACCTTGGGGCTGCATTGTGGCCATCATTCTGAGTTGAGGGGTAGTTAGTGAGCATGAGTTCGAAGCTTTAGTAATGGCTACTTTGTGGTAGTCATTGTGAGCTTCAAAGTGCCTTCTTGTGGTGCAAGAACCCACCTTGAAGTGCCATTTTCGTGCTCCTACTTAGGCTGAGTTTGAGGAACCTTGGGAGAGCTCCAAGAGCACAACTTGCCTCTGTTTTGAACCTTGGTAAGTTACCTCACTATGATCATGAGTTTATGATGCTTAAAGTTGATGTCTTGGCCATGTTTAATGAGTAAACAAGAGGGTATAAGGAATATGAACCTAAAATGAACTAAAAATGCATGTTTAAGTGCCTTTAATCGGTTAAAAAGTTGAACCTATGGATTGGATATTCACGAAATGCAGAAAATGCATTCTGTCGTGAGATATCCGGATATTGTCGGGCAGATATCCGGATATCAGTATCCGGATATGATATCCGGATATCCATATCCGGATATGGGGACAGCAACGAACCTGTTTCGGTAAAAATTCGATATCTTGAGCTACAGAGCTCCAAATCGAGTGCCGTTTGGACCTATGTGTAGCTAACACATAAGGCTATAACCCTGTAAAATTTCGTAGCCATTGGATAAGTGGTTGGATCTCAGTGTTACTTTAAAGTCGCGTCTTGGTTGCTGGAAATTCAGTTGGCAGCAGTCACTTTGCGAAAATCATAACCGGAGTTATACAACTCCGATTGAGGCATAAAGTATATCGTTGGAAACCTCAAGATGTCTAGTTTAACATTGTAAATATTAGAATATTAATATTGATATAATTATTGGTCTAAAACAGATTGTGATTCTGCTGTGTTTGGACTTTGAGTTTGTGCGGACTCTTGGCTTGGATAGCTAGCTTGCAAGGTAAGCTTTCGTGTCCTCGGTTTAGCCATTTTGATGTTCCACCATGTCCCATGGGGATGGATTTATGCATGCTGTGTTACATGCTTTGATTATTTTGGAAATGCTGTTGAGCTGTTTATATGTAATGAGCTATTATGATATGCATGTGGTGTCCACCTAGACGGCAATCCTGAGTATGTAGTACATACAAGATGGAGAAGCATGTGGGTGAGGTGCAGGTAGTATCCATGTACTCATGTAGGCATAGACGTATTCCTACATTTCTCTGGCCAGTAGATTTGAAAGCACACATGACATGATTAATTGCTGCATCGCATGATTTTAGAACTTATACTGTAATACTGTTTTTGAACTTATATTACACATGTAAGTGAGCTTGGGGTGGAGACTCCTTGAGGACCCCTTGTCTTACTGAGATTTCTTGTTAGAGATCTCACCCCACGTTTGGGGACGCTTATTTCAGGATCAGGTAATGTTGAGGGCTCAGGTGGCAGGAGGCCAGAGCTGAGCTGATAATTATGCTGACGTGCTGGTTGTGGATTGCTGTTTATTTGACTGCTGTTATGTTTTCTGCTTTATTTATGTTAAGTTTATGTTGAGAATATTTGTGGGCATTGTTGCCTTATTTGGTGAGCATGGGGTTTGTCCATGCCACATGATTGTTATCGTCTTATTAAATTAATGTTGTAATTAAAGTATCAGGATTTTGACCCAGGCTACTTGTGTAGACCTGTGGCTTTAGATACTCACCTATTATTTATATATGAGGTATTCCAGTTAGATGTCTTGCAATTTACATACAGGCAGTATTTTTATGAAAATGATTAAGTAATCAAGTTGGTTAAGTTAATGACGTCATAATTGAATTAAAGAAAAAAAGTTATTCCGCATTTTAATTAAGCGTGGCTTAATACGATAGTGTGTTAACAATCCGGGTTAACACGGGCTGTTACAGCTTGCTTAAGCAAGCAAGCAAGCTTGAGGTTGAAATCACAGTTTCAACATTTGCTTGCTAGACTTGCTTTAAGCAAGCAAGCTAGTGAGGATGAGGTTGACTTGAATCTTGACTTCTTTTGCTTCCTTAATCCATCAATGCTCAGGAATAACAATTTAAACCTGAAATTAATATATTTTAAAGTCAGTATCATATCAAACATGATAACTTCAAAGTCTTTTGCATTTAATAATATGTACCATGTCTTTTACCATATTTATCAATATTTAGCATAATTCGATCCTAGAAACATGATATGTTTGACACTTAACACCTAACATAACACTCTCTTGTAGTTAATGATACTTTTACTTTAAGAGTATCTTTGAATTTGATAAAATACTTGAACAATCACACACAACGGGGTAGGTTATTTTTACAAACTTTTTTGTTTACAAACTCTTATAAACTACACTATGTTCTCCCGAGAGAACACTAGTTTCACTATGGTCTCCCGCGAGAACATAGTGTAATTTGTAACAAAAATTCAAAAAAGTTTGTAAACGGATCCTTCCCCATATGTATGATATAATTGTAGCAGTACGAAAAGGCACTTTCTCTTGTTGGAAATTTGACCGCTAGGGTATTTTGGAAAATCTTAAATATTTTTCTCCTCTTTCTTTCTTTTTTTAAGAGATTTCTTGAACGGTTCATCGATTGATTCAACTAATCAGGTTGAGCCATACATTACAAGAAGGCAAAGTTTTTGCTACCAAATTTATAACACAATTGCATGCCCATAACTCGAATTCTAAATCATCAATTAAGTTAAAAAAATTCCTCCCACCTACTTAATGTTGGGAACTTGGTTCCCTGAAACTCGGCTAGGAAGCCGTTAATGCAGAAGTCAATCAACAAGATCCGGAGCTCGGATCTCGGCTGTACCTCGGTCTGAATATCACCAGGTCGGCAGCGCAGCGGAAAAATTAAAACAAACAGGAGAGAAAAGAAAAACACAACCAGATTTTAACGTGGGAAAACCTTCTCCAATGAAGAAGTAAAAATCCATGGGACCTAGTCCAGATCAGAAATCCACTATGAAAATAATGGTTACAAAGAATCAAATACATCAAAGTGGTGGTTAACTCAACCTCTCCAACAATGGTGATAATCAAACTACCCTAGAGATGTTTCTCTCAAACACTCCCTAGAGATCTCTCAAATGCAAAGCATGAAGCTTTGCTCTAATAATCAAACAATTTTTCTCAAACAAAATCCTCACATATGACCTAGCCTCCACCCCAACTATGAGTATTTATAGGAGGTGAAAATTAGGGTTAGGGGTATTTTAAGAAAAACCCCCTCAAATGGGCTTAGCAATGAAGGAGGGCCCAAGGAATCTCCCCCTCAGACTTCAATGCATTGGTTTCAGCATCAACCCGGCTCCTTCATAGCAGTCCTCAAATTTTCTTGCTGGAACTGGCTTCGTCATCATGTTGGACCAATTTTGGTCAGTGTGCACCTTGACGAGTTCAAGCTCTCCGCCTTCCACCACATCCCGGATCCAGTGATATCTCACATCAATGTGCTTAGTGCGGGAGTGATAGGTCGAATTCTACGCAAGATGGATTGCGCTTTGATTGTCACAACCCAGCTCGTACTTGTCTTGTTCATGGCCGAGTTCCACGAGAAACTTCTTCATCCACAACATTTCTTTACTTGCCTCAGTAGCGGCAATGTACTCAGCCTCAGTTGTTGATAGTGCAATACATTTCTGAAGTCTTGATTGCCAAGAGGCAGCTCCTCCGACAAATCTCATCATGTATCCATTCGTCGACTTCCTCGAGTCGAAATCTCCCCCTAAATCAGAATCCGAGTAGCCTTGCAACTCGGCTTTGCATTCTCCAAATCGGAGACATAAGTCGGTGGTACCTCAGAGGTACTTGAAGATCCACTTCACAGCTTCCCAATGCTCTTTGCTGGGGTCTGACAAATACTGGCTTACCATTCCAACAGCATACGCCAAGTCGGGTCTAGTGCAAATCATTGCATACATCAAGCTTCCGAAGGCAGATTGGTACGGGACCTTCAACATCTCATCTTTGTCTTCATCAGATCTCGGGCATTGCTTCTAGTTCAGCTTTATGTGTCCGACTAGGGGGTGCTCACTGTTTTGGCTTTGTCCATGCTGAGTCTCTTCAAAATCTTCTCAATGTACTTTTCTTGACTCAGCCACAGTAGTTTCTTTTGTCTATCTCGGATAATCTTGATTCCGAGTATCTGCTTTGCAGGGCCAAGGTCCTTCATTGAGAAGGACGAGCTCAACGCCTTCTTCAGGGCGGCTATCCTCGATTTGTCTTTCCCTACAATAAGCATTTCGTCAACATATAACAATAATATCAAAAAATCTCCGGCCTCATACCTCTTCACAAATATGCAGTGGTCGGCTTCTGTCTTTTCATACTTGTGATCAGTCATAAACGATTCAAACTTCTTGTACCACTGCCGAGGTGCTTGCTTCAAGCCATAGAGGCTCTTCTTCAACCGACATACCAAGTCTTCTTGGTCTGGAACTCAGAACCCTTCAGGTTGTTCCATATAGATCTCTTCTTCTAAATCACCGTGAAGGAATGCCATCTTCACGTCCATTTGTTCTACCTCGAGGTCCATCGAAGCTGCCATAGCTAACACGGTTCGGACCGAGGTCATTTTTATCACAGGAGAAAAAATCTCCTCAAAGTCTATTCATTTCTTCTAATTGCAGCCTTTCACCACAATACGGGCTTTGTATCTCGGCTTCTGCCCGTTCTCTTCATTCTTAATTTTGTACACTCATTTATTTTTCAGAGCTCGTCTTCCTTCAGGCAACTCGGTTAGTTCATAAGTCTGATTCTTGTGCAGAGACTTCATCTCGTCTTGCATTGCCTTTTCTCATTCTTCTTTCTCTTAGCTCGTTACAGTCTCATCATAACTCTGAGGCTCACCGTCTTCAACTACAACGGTATATTCATCAGATGGGTATCTTGTAGAGGGTCTTCTTTCTCGAGTTGGATATCTCGGTTGTTCCTCAGCTTGAGAACCCGGTTCATCATTCTCATCCCGGATCTCATCTTCAACTCGGACTTCATCATCAACTTGTTGTTGATCAGCAATTTCTTCATTTTCTGGATTTTCTCCCCCTGCTTCAGCTTGGACAGGAGGGATGGGTTCTTCATGTCTGACAGTAACTCAGACTTTGGGCTTCGAGATGACATGAATGGTCTCATCTTCATGAAAGATCACATCTCGGCTTCTTACAATCTTCTTATTGATTGGATCCCAAAGTTGAAACTTGAACTCACGGCTCGGCGAACCAAGATAGATGCATTTTTTTGTCTTCGCATCAAGTTTAGCCATTCATCTTTAGGAATATGCACGAAAGCTCGACATCCAAACACCTTTAATTGATTATAGGCCGCTTTCTGACCTGTCCAGACTTCTTCTGGAATTACTCCTTCAAGTGGCTGTGATGGTGAGAGGTTGATCAAGTCAACAACAGTTTTGACGGTTTCTCCCCAAAATAATTTCGGCAATTCGGCATTGGATAACATACTTCAGACCTTCTCTTCAATAGTCCTGTTCATCCTTTCAGCAAGTCCATTCAATTGTGAAGTCTTGGGGGACGTCTTCTCATGTCGGATCTCGGCCACTCTGCAATATGCATCAAAAGGGCCGCAATACACACCACCATTGTCAGATCGGACCACTTTCAATTTCATGTCAGTCTCCCTTTCTACCATAGCATGGAACTCTTTAAAGGATTGGAGTACATGGTCTTTAGTTTTCAACAAATAAACCTACACTTTGCGGGAATGATCATCAATAAATGAAACAAAATACTGAGCTCCTCCAAAAGATCTTTCTGACATGGAGCAATCATTAGTATGCACGAGGTCAAGAATATACTGCGCCTTCTGGGCTGATCCGGTTTCACAAAAGAAACCCGGTGCTGCTTTCCAGCTAGGTAATGAGTGCAACTCTCCAACACTTGGCCTTTCAACCCGGTCAGTAATCCTTTCTCGTGAAGGATCTGGAGCCCTTTCATGCTCATATGACCGAGGCACTTGTGCCATAGTTCCAAGCTCGGTTCATCTCGGACAGAATTGACTTCACCGCCATTTATCTTTCCTTGCATCACGTATAAGGAGCCTTCCTTCTTACCTCGGGCCACGACCAAGTTTCCCTTGGCCAGCTTCCATCTAACACTACCAAAATAGTTCACTAACCCGACATCTTCAAGTTTGCCTACCGAGATTAGGTTCAATCGCATGTCAGGAACATGCCTTACATCTTTCAATACAATTCGGCATCCGACATCCGTGGTTAGAGTTACACCACCGTCACCAACAACTTTGCTGGTCACCTGATTTCCCATCTTCACGACTCCAAAATCACCACCTCGGTAAGAGGAGAAAAAACCTTTGTGTGGAGTAACGTGGAAGGAGGCACCGGAGTCAACAATCCAGGTGCAATCATCATACGCAACATTCAAATAATTATCCTCACCAAGGAGGAATATCTCGGCATCAGGAGTGGCAGCCACCGCAGTGGTGCTCTTATCTTCCCTCTTCTTGGGAATAATCTGATCCTGCTTTACAGAGCCGTTCTTCTCATCATTCTGCAAGGTCCAGCAGTCCAGCTTCTTATGACCTGTCTTTCCACGGTAAAAGCACTTCAACTCATATTTCGGCTTTGACCGACCTCTGGACTTTCCTCTTCTATCACGATCTCGACCCCGGCTTTTGCTTCTATCGCGGGAGTCGGATTTCCCTTTGTTCTCAGCAACGTTGGCCTCAGACGTGCTCGAAGTACCTCGTTCTTTTCTCTTGGATTCTTCGCCCAGGAGGCTGTCTGTCACGACATCCATCTGCAACTTTCCATCTGGAGTCGAATTATTCAAAGTCACCACCAGAGTATCTCAGCTTTCTGGCAGCGAGCTAAACAGCAGCAATGCTTATAATTCTTCATCAATTTTCATATCAGCTTTTGACAACTGATTCACAATACCTTTGTAGGTGTTGAGGTGTTCTATCATGCTCATGTCGTCCTTGTATTCCAAGTCGGCGAACCAGGCGTGCTTTATTCCTAGGATTCTTCTTCTGAATCAAGGATTCCAACTTCGTCCACAACTCATATGCGTTCGTGAAATCGGACACATGCTCAAAGAGGCTCTTGTCAATATATTTTCTGATCGTATCTACCGCCTTACGACTCAGAATCTCCCACTCCTTATCGGTTTTGTCTGTCGGTCTTTCATCAAGGATAATGGGCTCATGTAAATCTTTGCAGTAGAGATGATCTTCCATCATCGGTTTCCAATACGTGAAATTGTCTGCAGTCAGCTTGAACATATCTCCATCATGGGTTATGCCACTGGTCTCCATCTCGTCTCTCTCAGAACCCGTCAAACTCGGGCTCTGATACCACTGTTGGGAACTCGGTTCCCTCAAACTCGGCTAGGAAGCCTTTAATGAGGAAGTCAATCAACAAGATCCGGAGCTCGGATCTCGGCAGTACCTCGGCCTAAATATCACCAGGTTGGCAACACAGCGGAAAAATCAAAACAAACAGGAGAGAGAAGAAGAACACAACCAGATTTTAACGTGGGAAAACCTTCTCCAATGAAGAAGTAAAAACTCACGGGACCTAGTCCAGATCAGAAATCCACTATGAGAATAATGGTTACAAAGAATCAAATACACCAAAGTGGTGGTTAACTCAACCTCTCTAACAATGGTGATAATCAAACTACCCTAGAGATGTTTCTCTCAAACACTCCCTAGAGATCTCTCAAATGCAAAGCATGAAGCTTTGCTCAAACAATCAAATGATTTCTCACAAAATTTCTCTCAAACAAAATCCTCACATATGACCTAGCCTGCAACCCAACTTTGAGTATTTATAGGAGGTGGAAATTAGGGTTAGAGGTATTTTAAGAAAAAATCCCTCAAATGGGTTTAGCAATGAAGAAGGGCCCAACACTTAATGATTTTTTCCTCCTATTTTTCTATCCGATCATCAATTCATTTCGTGTCTCTCGTTTGTAATACAAGCTCTTATTCACAGACATCAATTATACCCTCCTCTATCGGTCAATAATAATTTATTTATAAGTTTTAAACATAGGGAAGGATTACATTTATAATTTTTTTTTTATTTACAACTCTTACAATTTTTTTTTTATTTTTTTTTTGATAAACACAACTCTTACAACTTCAATTATATATTTCAAAAAATATAAATACTTAAAATGTACTCCTTAAAATATATAATTAAAATTGTAAGAGTTATAAAAAAAATTATAAAAGTAACCTATCCTTGAACATATATACCGTTAGATAATCATAATTGTAGTTTCGTGCACTAATTTTCCAACTCAAGGATCGTGGTCCGTGATGTAGAGAGGTAAGGACCTACCTACCGCTTCTATTTTTTTTTTTTTTTTTTTTGGAGGTACAGGGAAAACAAAGTTTTACTTCTATTCTATTCTTTAGTTCGAAAGGGGTGCTATCTATCTATTTTCTCACCCTTACTTTTCTAGATTCATGGATTTTCCATGTACAATTAGAATGGTCTTGTGTGGTCCTACATTGGTGGCTTCATCATTATCAACGAGCTGTCAAATTCTCAGCCTAATCCCTTCCTTGTCTTCTGCTTTTGATTTAAAAAATAACGTTATTTCGAGGGCTAACTAGCCAATAAAATAACAAACCATTATATATATATATATATATATATATATAATAATAAATTTTATACTAAATCTTAATCATTGATTTATTTATATTTAATGATTTAAATATTTAATAAATTAAAACAGTTAAATATAAATAAAATCAACAATAAAAAATAAAAATATAATTTACATAGATATAAAATAATACCGTCTCTCTCTCTCTCAATATATATTTATATGACTGCGTGCTTAACAACCTATACCAAACAACTATGACTTTACAGCAAATAAAGGCATGCATATATATGAATATATTATAAACGTGAGAGTCGCAAGTTCGCAAGTGATATATATAGTTTATATTTTATTAGGGAGATGTTATATTTACAAATTTTTTTATTTACAGACTCTTACAAATTATATTATATTCTCCCGAAAGAATACAAATTTTTGCAAACTACATTATTTTCTCCCGGAAGAATATAATGTAATTTGTAAAAAAATTCCAAATAATTTATAAATGGATCGTGTCCCATTTTATTATACGTCTAGAGAAGAGAAATGTTGTGTCGTCATTCCAAACTAACCCTCAAATCATGATGTAAAGTATATGAGTATTAGGTGGCAATAACTACTTCTAAATATTTTCAAAATGTTTGACAAGGTGTAATATGTTGAAGCTTGGGTGGTTTAGGTATTCAATTAGCTCAGTTATGCTGTGCAACCTTTTGTGTGGATTGGTTTGACCTGCTTTTATTATGTAGAAGCACATGTTCGGTAGCTATTTTTGTCGTCCAAATGAAATAATGAGATAAATGTAATCTTTTTATTTATGAAAATTGAATCTAAAAAACTCCTTGATAATTCCATTACCTTTATTGGTAAGCATCACATTCATTAAAGAGGAAATTTGAAAATAAACCTCTTCTTTACCCCAAATCACAATCCCATGCTATAATATAATATATTCAATTATTTAATGAATAGGTGAAAAAGCTATGAAATTGATGAATTTACATTCCCCACGTTGTTTCATTTTGGTGAATATGTTAAATGTGTTATTTGCAGCCGAGTAAAACTATAGTTGAACCTTTATGTGTAAGAATAAGATTGTGCATATCCATCAAGGAACCTTCCCACATGCGATATTATAATAATACTAGCACCCTTTGGCTGACCCTTTTGGGCCACATTGACTTGAATGGGTTTTGGTCACGTACACGCATATGTAACAAAAGCTTGACCAATTTATTCAACGGTGATGCTTGGAAAGCAAGAAAAATGGGGGAGAATTGTGAAATGAATAAGAAAAAAGAAAATGTTTTTTTTTTTTTTTTTTTTTGAATACAAGAATAAAGATTATGTTGACAATGATCTCGTTTTTCTACTTGACATTCCCTTCTCTAGAAACAATTAATCACTCAACATTATGAAATCCATAATTGGAACCCCCTTAAGTCTAAAACTGTGCTTCATTAGTGGTGCTATTTATCACATAATCTTTAAAGATTTTGTACCAATTGTATTACGAATTCATAGTTATTTTTTTTGATAATGTTAAGAACCTTGGATACACCACCCCAAAAGTTAGTTCAAAGGATGGGAGTACCCAAAGTTTTATAAAGGTCACATTAGTTGCTTATTCAACTAATGTGAGACTATATATCTCAACACGCCCCTTCACACAAGAGCCCATTTGGCTTGAAGTGTGGACAATGTAACAGGCCCAACCTACCTGTGCTAAGAAAATCCACAAGAGAAAGTGAGGGACGACGAGACTCTGATACCATGTTAAGAACCACTTCAACCCAAAACCTTAAGGTTTAAGGTTTTAGGTTGAAGTGATTCTTAACAGATAAATTATATAAAGGGTAAGTCAAACAAAAAGACGATGACCACAATTTAAAAGTTGATAAAGATCGACGGTGACTAAAATTTAAAAGATGATAGTGATAATTTTCAATTTTGTTCCTATACAAGCACTAAAATTCAAATCGACTTCAATTTGCGTGGCCTTATACTAATGTGAGATACTTGCCTACAATAAAAAATATCTCTATCAACACATGTCTTATGTCTCTAGTAGTTCGTGTCTTTATGAAGATTAAACCTGTAGTTTGATTCCACAAAAATCCCCTTAAGTAATATGTACTTTTTCGTGTTATCACAACAAATCCTTTTGTTTATGTATTTATGAATTCAATTAATAATATTTCGCATATAATACTTAAACTTTTTTAGTTTAAAATTATCATATTGAATATGAGCACAAACATTTCAAAATAGTCATCAGATTGGTGTTAAACACGTATCAATTTAGACATTGCACGTTCCAATTTGTATTATACAAATTTTTTCTTTTTCTTTTTAGAGTTTTTATACAAGCAAATAGAATAATAACATAATAATTAGATACATAATAGGGAATAACATCTGTCATTTTAAATGATATAACCTTATATCATTTTAGATCATAACCGTTGATTTCCGTCTATCAACGATTATAATTTATTGGATCAAAATTATTAATTAATTAATAATAAATTTGGCCCATTAAGTTTGACCCAATAAATTATAACCGTTGATGGACGGAAATCAACGGTTAGGATCTAAAATGATATAAGTTTGTATCCTTTAAAAGGATAGATATTTTTTCCTACATAATACTATTTTATTATAGGGAAAAGTATCTCTCCAGTCACTGGAGATAAAGTTATCTTCAGTGAGCTTAAAACGACGTCATTTTAGGTTATAAGATTAAAAAATTATAATGATAAAGACTAATATAACCCTGCAATATATTAGAATTACAAAAATACCCTGATTTCCGTCCTAAAACGACGTCATTTTGGGCTCACCGGAGATAATTTTATCTCCGGTGACTTGAGAGATCCTTTACCCTTTATTATATGTGCAATAAATAAACTTTAAAATATTAATACTCTATTTTTATATTTTCATACTAAAATTATGCTAATTTAATAAATTATACCAAAGTCATGTGTCATACAATTTTGAACAATTGTGATATATATCCATTATTCATGTCATATTATATTCCTTACGCGTTTGATTTTATTGAATGTTTCATTCAACTAATGCTACTCGTCAATTTGTGAAATGTGTACATTATCTTCCTAGTCAGAATTCATGGGAAAAGAATATCTAAATGGCATTAGGTAGAGGCAGGCTTTATAGGAGGGCGCGAAAATGTCAATAACTACTCACTATTTTATCCATGTAGATAAAGAGAAGTTGGTGACATGGTAAATAATGGAGTTGGTATTCTATATATAATCCTCCTTCCATCACCTTTTGTTGTCATTGGCTTAAGTTCTTCTACTTGCAACCTTTCTTGTAAACTTTTTTGATTTTGAGAACAGAGAAAAGTTATAGACATGGCTACAGGAATGGTACTGGCTGCTTCTTTCTTGGTTATGCTTTTGGCTTCTCCCACTGTATTTGCAACTGATTTTACAGTTGGTGATTCCAGTGGATGGCAATTAGGGACTGATTACAGCACCTGGGCCTCTGGGAAAACTTTCAAAGTTGGTGATAATTTGGGTAAGTCTCCTCTGCTTAACTCTCTAAATGCTTGCCTTTGTTTCTAGTGAAAATATTTAGCACAAGAATTTAAGAAGCAAATTAAACTTGAAAGTATTAAATGTGAATGCTTAGTCATGGTAAGGTTGTTGGGTCTGATGTAGTTTTACCTGATTTTATTTTTATGTTCAGTTTTTATAAAAAGATCATTGCTCATTAAAATCTGAATAGCGAGGATAAAGATGAAGATAATCCTTATATACGATCTTATCATTATATAATTGTAAAGAGATTACGGCTCTGATTGATTTCTGTTTTGTAAAACAATTTTTTAGTTTTCAGAACAAAAAAATAAAAAAACTCATTTGGTAAGATCTGTTTTGTAAAAAAATGTTTTGAAAACTATAACTGTTTCTTTGTTTTTAGAATCAAATTTAGAGAACAAAAATCAGAACACAATCAAAGAGACCCTACGTTTTTCGAATTCAAATCCCATAGTCATTTATGTTGAGTTTTATAGTGAAAAAAAAATAATAATGGAATTTATGTACAGTCGGAATTTTTTTGCCAATTGAATTATAGATGTCAAAGTGACTCTTGGAACTAGTGATCTCACTGTTTTTTCCTTTTGGTTACATTTTGGTCTATATTATGCCTATTTTATTTACTCGTTTTCAATATTATTGGATCAAAATCTCAAAAAGAGAGAAAAAAGATAAAAGTTAGTTGAGATTATGATCTAACGATATTGAAGATAAGTAGGTAAGATATATATGAAAAAAAGATAACTAGAATATCTCATCTCTTTGAAATATATGATATTTAATCATGATGTTCTCAAATAAATTGTAGACTTCTTAACATTCTTTGGGGGTCCTCCCATTTTAGCCCTTGATTAAGGGAAGCTGACCAATTTGTTTTGTGTTGAAAAACAGTGTTCAATTATGACTCCACCCATGGAGTGGATGTAGTTAGTTCTAGTGACTACTCAGGATGCAGTTCAAGCAATGCCATAAAAAGCTATCAAGGTGGAAACACCAAAATTGCTTTGACAACCGCAGGAAACATGTACTTCTTGTGTCCCACGGCAGGTCATTGTGCTGGAGGCATGAAGTTGTCAATTAAGGTAGTTGCTGCTGCTAGTGGCACCCCACCAACCTCTCCAAGTGGCACCCCACCAACATCACCAAGTGGCACTCCACCTACCACCCCATCAAATCCTTCACCTCCATCTGCAACAAACACTACAGCACCATCACCTAGTGGAGCAGTCACTGTTTCCAGTGGCATCAGATATTTGATGGGATCTTTCTTTGTATCAGCTATCATTTTTGGTTTCATGGGCTAGGGAAGGGGCAGTGCTATAGAACCTTAATTATTATGTTTTTGGTTTGTTGAATTTGTGTGAATTTCATTTAATATGAGATGTATATCTGATCTTGATATGTATCACCTTTTAATAATTTTCCTCTACTTCTTCTTTTGATACTTGCAATATATTGAGGATATTGGATGCATATTATAATCTCATGCTTTCAATTTTGTTCTTCGGTTGGCAATAATTGAACTTAAAACAATAACCCTTTTAAATAGGAGTTCATTCCACGCTTCAAAGTTGAACATCAACGTATGTAAACATCTATTAGCTTAGAGTATAATTTGTTCGTACCAAAAAAAAAAAAAGAGATAGGAGAGAAGAGAGAGGAGAGAAGAGAGAACGGAAACACAGATTTATCATCATAGCCTCATAGGTTACATCTAGTAATATTTTATTACGGGATAGGTTATTCTACCTATTTTTTTTTTCTACCTACTACTCTCCAATACCATTAGATTAGAATCTTAATTAATATTTATCTTTCTCTCTCCTCTTTAGATTATGATCTAACGGTATTGAAGAGTAATAAATAAAGATAGGCAGAAAAAATGGTAGGTAGAATAACATATCCTTTTTATTATACAGAATGATATTTCTATAGTTACTGCACATAAGTTATCTGCATTTACTCCCAAAACATCGTCATTTTGGGATTGAAAAATTAAATAATTATAATTATAAAGACTATAATAACCCTGAGATAAATTAAAATTATAAAACATCATGATTTTCATCTCAAAATGACATCGTATTAGACTTAATGCAAATAATTTATCTGTATATACCGTAACTGCAGAAAAAGCTAACTCTTTATTATATTCTTCTTATCACATTTATTAGAAAACACTTTTTTTTTGGTGAAATATCATAAAACACTTTATTTACAAGAGAATATAAATATACTTACAACTTTAATAAGAATTGTCATTTAAATGGGGAAAATATTTTCAGTGTTACGGAATATCAAGCACTATGTGCATCTTTTATTAAACATGAAAAAATAACACAATTACACTACTAGTCTTTCTTTAAGGTTCTTTAAGGTTCTTTTCTCTTATATCATATTATTCTTTTTTTGATAAGGGTACCTATTCCCGTAACACAAAAAATATGCTCTCAAAAGTGAAGTATGAATGATATCCAACATAATTATTTTCAGGAAATGCATTTAAATTTTGATTTCATTTGCTTAAACTTTTTTTTCGGAGACAATAGAAAACTAAAACAGTACAAAACAAAAAACTAACCACATAGCCTAGCCCAACCGACATCAATAATGTCACTATACAGCTCTTCCCTACAACCACATGTCGCTTAAAAGTTTTAATAATCACCAATGCTGTGTTATTTGCTTACAATACAACTGGCATCATATCATTAACCCATATCTCCCCATGTGATTATCGGAATGTTTAGCCCAACCACGCCTCCGTGTTCAATTATTGATCATTATACTTTGACAAAATTATTTATTTATTTTTTCGGATACAGACTAATTATTTATTCGACAATAGTTTAATACAAAAATAACATTAAAGAATGACAGAGAAAATTAAATATTGTCATTAATCAAGTCATCATGTGTTGGGGTTGGTGGTGGTTGGGGTTATCATGTGCAGTGTTGAAAAACCCGGTCTTGCGGGTCGATCTGAGACCCGGTGAATCGGTCATCAGATCGGTTCGGGTCAAATATTAGACCGGTCATGCATCGATTCGGACAAAATCGATCAAATCCGGTGATCCGGTCGGGTCATGTATTTAAAAAAAAATAAAAAAACCAACATTGTTTCATCTTGTTAGAAAAAAATATAGAACTTATTTTAGAAACTTTTTGTAATTTCAATTTCTAATATACTCTTCTACAATGACCTCAGATTTCAGTTTCCAATACTGAAGCAATTTGCTGAATAATAAATTAAGAGAATGTGACATATGTCATTTTAATGTAGTTGAATTTGAAAAATATCAGTTAATGTTTGTTGAGAAGTATGTTTATGGAGATTTTGAGTTGCAATTTAAATTGACATAGTAATAGAGTGCATTTTATTTATTTATGCTTAGTGTTTGTAAGCTTATTTAGTGAATCTTGTTTAATTCATTTTATATATGGAGAATATAATTGAATTTATGCATACGGGTCAACGCCTGGGTCGGGTTTGTATTTTTTAAATTTTTTGTGAAAGGTAGAAAACTTAAGTTTAATTGATTGAGATGTAAAGTATCATCGTTGATATTTACCAAAAAAAAAAAAAGTATCATCGTTGAAATTTTTTTGGAAAAAAGGGACCATGATTAGGGTTGGCAAAATGGGCCAACCCGGCTCGACCCGTATGCAATCTGAAAAAAATAAGTTAGGTTATTATTGATTCGAAAAAAAATGAGCAAGAAAATCCAACCCAATCCGACCTAATTCGGGTTAGGGTTGGCTCACGAGTTGGCTCAAAAATATGGCTTATGGGTTGCCTTGAAATAATAGCTCACGAGTTGGCTCAAAAATTAGATCGCGGGTTGGCTCATTTTTAGCCTATTTAAAAGAACCTGTAGTATTAATGCATCAACTATGTGGCTTCCATCAGCTTAAATAGAAAGGTTACAAAATGAGAAATAAAAGCAAAATATTCTAATTTTGAATTTTCTTCCTAACAAATTTGCACCAACATCAAGAAACAATCCGAACTATTTGCTATCAAGTGAGTAAGATATTTGAACCAAATAGAGTCATCACAACCTAATAATATAAAAATGGCAGGGTTGTGAGAAGATTAAGGACTTAGGTTTAAAGAAGGAAGAAAGATGATGACAACATGTGTGAGTTTTGTCCAATTTTGTATACTATATTTTGTATTTTTTTGTGAAAATTATATTTTGTATTTTATATATATATAAAAATCAACCCGCGAGCTACCTCGTTTGACCCGCAGGTTGGCTCATTTTTTCCAAGCTAGCTCGGGTTGGCAGCTTATTTTTGCCAATCACCTGACTCATTTTTGACAGATTACGAGCTAACCCGAGGGATTCACTTGTTTTTGCCAAACCTAACAATAATGTTACCTTATTTTCGTGTCTTATTTTAGCAAGATTATATTAATGTAAATATTTCTTTATCATTAATTGACATATAACAATGAAAATTTTAGTGGGAAAATTCGTAAAACGGGAAAGAGAAAATACTTATTTTAATTATTAAATTATTAATGAAAATTAAAACATATTCAAATAAGATTAGCAGATTAATTAAAATGAAACAAGATATGATTGATTCTTAATAACTTCTAAATTAAAAATGGTTTGAGACAACTGGATGGATTATTAATTAAGTAGTGAACTCATCAATCAAAAAATGGATGAAAGTGTGGTTAACAAGAATCTAACATGCAAACTTGATTTTACAAATAAAGTCAACGTAGTACGCCACTCATACATCACTTCTTCCATATCCTAGTTTATTTAATGACAAGTACAACTCATCCATTTGTAGCTCCGTTAGGCTTCTTCCAGATTTAAGTTTCCTTATGATTTGAGTGTGATTGTATCCAAGAAAAAAATAATTGAGTTTTCAACAGTTCACATTTTTTTAATCACCCGGCTATTAATTTAATTAGTTTAAATTTCCACACCAAAAACAAAAAAAATTAGTTTAAATTTTGATAGATTTGATTTTGAAAGAATTAATATTTAAAGATTGATTTGAAAGAATTGACTTATATTTAAAAATGATATTTTGAAAGTTGATTCAAAAGAATTAATTTTGTTTAAATAATATAAAATAAAATCACTTTGAAATGTTAAATTATGAAAACAAGGTACAAAGTATTAGCTTTATATAGTTAAAAATTAGGGTTTTATAAGGTTATGTTCTAGGAAGAGTGATTGTGTTATGTTATAGAGATTCGTTTTGCGTGCCGTATTTTTTTTTTTTTTTTGCTGCGGGCCCCACAAGATGTTGTGTGTGTAGGAAATTTCATAAGGTCATGTTGAATGAGAGATGATAAACCCTAAAAATTATTATTGTGGCTTGAGGATATTAAGATAAAAGTAGATTCATTCTACCACACAAAGTCACTGCAAGTAGAATTGATTTTGTGAATAATCAAGCAATTTTTTTTTTTTTTTTTTTTTTTTTTTTGGTACAGCAAGCAAAATTGATTCCTTACCAAGCCGAACAAATATTATTTCTCCAAAAAATAAAGGAAGAAGAATCCACACGCCTTTTGACAACTACCAAAATCGAAACATATCCTAATAAGGAATTGCACCTCGTAATAAAAAAGTAAAAAAATAAAAAATAATAAAACTTTTCACGGTTTGTATTAAAATGATCATATTATATGTAAGATTTCAGTCATTTATTTATTATATATATATATATCAATGATTGCAATTTTAGTAAAAAAATTAATTAAACAATAAATTAAATATTAGTACTTTGATTATTAATTATTTATTTATGATAAAATAATTAAGATCTTCCACCCAATATAATATTAAAACAAGATATGAGAAGGATACCAAAAAAAAAAAAAACAAGACATGAGAAAAAGAAAAAAATACAACTAAACCAACATGGCCTTGGAGGATCACAGATTCCACAGTTTCTCATTAGGTCCAATTGATAGCTTTTGGCCCAAAACATCTAACAGGCCATATTTTCTGATTGGGTTTTGGTCTCATACCAGTTTACAAAATAAGATCAGTGTTTTACATGTTATATGAGATAATTTTAAAACATAAAGATATATAATAGTTCTTACAACATAAGAAACATTAATCCCAACTATAAAACATAGAGGAAGGATATTCTAACTACTAAAATTTTCCACTACCATCTTACTATCTATCTAATCACTATCAGATTAACATTTTCTCTTTTTCAAATTTTTTTTAACATTCTCTCTCTTCGATCCAATGATGATGTGATAGGTAGTAAATTAGTAGTGAGAGTTTTTGGTAGTTAGAATATCCTTACTCTTTATCAAAAAAAAAAAAATTTCTTAGCATTGATGCGGTTAACTTCTGGTTTGCGTGGACATCATGATTTTAGTTTTTTTTTTTTTTAATATCAATCTTTGTTCAAAATTATAATGTATCCGACTAATTCAATTTTATAGTTGAACCACCTCTTCACTCCTCTTAAAAGTTGTGACTCTTAGGAATTGAATCTACTATCCTGTGGAAAAGTAAAAGATTAGCAAGTGATATTAGTTTTTGGGTTAAAGATTAGGAAATGATAATGAGACGTTTTACTATTTGGACTGTAATTTAAATCGTGACTCGGAATTAATCTCGTTTTCAGCTCAAATAATTGAAGTTTGTGGAGATACTAAATTCAAATCAAAGAGATAATTAGAATCAGTATATAAAAAAAAGAATGGTACACTCATTATCCTGTATTTATGTAATTTAGTTATAATTAATTATATTTTATTTCTTTTTCACCAAAAAAAGAGAAGCTTTTGTACGAATTGTATTGACAATGAATAAAGAAAATGTTTTTTTAATACAAGAATAAAGATTATGTTGACAATGATCTCGTTTTTCTACTTGACATTCCCTTCTCTAGAAACAATTAATCACTCAACATTATGAAATCCATAATTGGAACCCCTATAAGTCTAAAACCGTGCTTCATTAGTGGTGCTATTTATCACATAATCTTTAAAGATTTTGTACGAATTGTATTAGGAATTCATAGTTATTCTTTTGATAAATTATATAAGCGAAAAGTTCACCAATGTCCTTATGATTTGCTTCAGAATCATCTATGCCCTTGAGATTTTTTTCTTATCACATATACCCCGTGATTTGCAAAAAGGTATGTTTTTTTATCATATATACTCCTGTGATTTGCTTCCATATCTTCTACTTCAGTTGTACACCGGCTTGATCCCGAACAAGTAGAAGTCCAAGCTCTCTGATAACATATATATATATATATATATATATATATATATATATATATATATATATAATAAGCTGAATATATATATACATATATATATATATATATATATATATATATATATATGTATGCATCATTGTCATTTTACATGTATATATATACATACATATATATATATATATATATATGTATGTATGTGAGTATTACATATATACATATATATGTATATATACATATACCTATATATACGTATATGTATATATGTATATACATATACATACATATTATATATGTAATATGTATGTACATATATATACATATACATATACACACACACACAGATATATATATATATATATATATATATATATATATATATATATATATATAGGATCTTTTGACATTAGTGTTAAATTTAAAATTTGACACCTCAACTGATAACCGTTATATCAAAAAAAGATCAATGGTGTCACATGCTTACAAGTCCGAGTCGTTAATCTTTTTTGATCTAACGGCTCTCAGATGAAGTGTCAAACTTCAAATTTGACACTGGTGTTAATGGATCCTATCCCCCCTCTATATATGTGTGTGTGTGATCATTTGACACCGGTGTCAAACTTTGAAATTTGACACCAAATTCTAACCATTGATTTTCACCAATTAACGATCATCATTTATTGGGAATCAAAATTATTAATTAATTATTAATTCTCAATAAATGATAACTGTTGATTAGAGAAAATCAACGGTTAGGATTTGGTGTCAAATTTCAAAATTTGATACCGGTGTCAAAGAATCCTGCCCCATATATGTAAATATCTATCTATCTATCTATCTATATAGGTAAGGATTCTTTGACTCCGGTGTCAAACTTTGAAAGTTGATACCAAATTCTAACCGTTGATTTTCGCCAATCAACGGTTATAATTTCCGTTAATCAAACTTATTGATTAATTATTAATTCCCACTAAATAACTTCTGGTCAGTTTTGGTGAAACTGGTGACCCCGTTGGTTAACCAGTGTCCCGGCCTGTTTTATTTAAAAAAAGTCATAATAGACATATTTGAGTGATCAATTGCTTATTGACTTACACTGGTTATGTACCTACGATATTAATATTATCTTAGTTATGTACTATGCAAAAAATTTTGATTTGATCATTTATTGGACATTAATGTGTACTTTATTATTTTTATATTAAAATATTTAAAATTTATTTTAT
>JAVKPL010008091.1:0-32427 GCA_032173675.1 Gastrolobium villosum | reverse complement strand
GCATCTGCCACAACATTAGCCTTTCCCGGGTGGTATTTCAGCTCAAAATCATAATCTTTCAGGAATTCAACCCATCTACGCTGCCTCACAATTCGCAGCTCCTTTCTGATCAAATAAATATTTCAAACTCTTATGGTCGCTGACACAGCAAATTTCATCCCATATAGAAAATGCCTCCAGATTTTCAAGGCAAACACAATAGCAGCCAATTCTAAGTCATGCGTCGGATAATTTTCTTCATGTGGCCTCAACTGCCTAGACGCATATGCAATTACTTTTCCTTCCTGCATCAGCACGCTCCCTAAACCTTTCTTAGAAGCGTCACAATATAATACAAACTCACCCTCCGGATCAGGTAGAGTCAACACCGGAGCAGTAGTCAATTTCTCTTTTAGCAGCAGAAAACAGTCCTCACATTCCTGGGTCCACACAAAAGGAGTATCCTTCCGTGTCAATCGGGTCAACGGTAGAACCATTGCAGAAAACCCCTGTATAAATCGGCGATAATAGCCAGCAAGCCCCAGAAAACTTCTAATTTCAGTAACGGTCTTAGGTCTTTCCCAGTCACTCACCGCTTCAATCTTGCTTGGATCCACTGCCACACCACTTGCAGAAATAACATGACCCAAAAATTGCACCTCAGACAACCAGAATTCACACTTAGACGGTTTAGCGTACAGTTTCTTGTCCTTCAACACCTGCAACACAGTCCTCAAATGGTCCATGTGCTCCTCCTTACTCTTAGAATAGATCAAAATGTCATCAATGAACACAATTACAAACTGGTCCAAATACGGTTTAAAAATGCGGTTCATATAGTCCATGAACACCGCCGGGGCATTAGTAAGCCCGAAAGGAATAACTTGATACTCAAAATGTCCATATCTGGATCGGAAAGCTGTTTTAGGTACATCCTCCGGTTTAATCCGAATCTGGTGATATCCGGACCGGAGATCAATCTTCGAAAAGACACAGGCATCCCTCAACTGATCTAACAAATCATCAATACGCGGCAATGGGTACCGGTTCTTAATAGTCACTTTATTCAACTGTCGGTAGTCAGTGCACAATCTCATGCTACCATCCTTTTTCTTTACAAATATCACCGGTGCTCCCCACGGAGACACACTAGGCCTAATAAAATCCTTCGCAGATAGTTCTTCAATATGTTTCTTCAATTCAGCCAACTCAAGTGGCGACATCCGATATGGAGCCAAGGAGATCGGCCCCACACCAGGCAATAAATCAATCGAGAATTCAATCTCTCTCTCAGGTGGGAATTCCGGTATCTCATCCGGAAATACATCCTCAAACTCATTAACAACTGGAATAGCAGAAATCTCCTCCTTTTTGTCGCCTACCAATCCACCCAACAAGACATAACCCAAATCTCCAGCCTTCAAGGCTTTCACAGTTTGACTTACAGACAAATACAGAGACGGACAAACAGACGGCCTCTCGTGAGATAGCAACAACCTCTTCCCGCAACAATCAATCATTGCGCAGTTCCGAGACAACCAATCCATCCCCAAAATTAAATTGACAGAGGCCAGGGGTAAGATAATTAAATCAATGGTATAACCCCTGCCTAAATAGTGAACTTTACATCTTCACAAATCCAGGACGACTCACTAACCTCGCCTGTAGCAGTAGTAATACGCATCGGAGGAACCATCCGTGTTACCTTTAAGTCCAGCGCCTTAGCCACATAGTCCGCCACAAAAGAATGTGTAGCTCCCGAATCAAACAACACAGATAAATCAACATTAGATAGAAAAATTATACCTTTAACCAAATTCGGAGCCTTTTCCGTACGCTGCGCATTAGTAGTATAAACTCGTCCCACAGTAGGAACAACAGCAATAGGAGCAGCAGTAGTAGTAGTAGCTGGCGGCAAAGCCTGCAGATTCGCAGCCTGCCCCGAAGAAGAAGATGGACAATTCCTAGCAAAGTGGCCATTCCGACCACATTTATAACAAGCCGACGGATCAGCACCACACACACCTTTGTGGTATTTACCACACTTCCCACATTGTGGGGTAGGATATCTATTCACAGCACCACCACCACCGGTATTTCCACCCCTTTTAAACTGACCAGGAGGCTGCCTCACATGCAACCCCCTCCCTCTATTATTATTGAAACCTCCCCTGTTGGTATTACCAGAAGGACCAGGTGTCCTCTTAACATCTTGCTCTTTTGTAGAATCAGATTTCGGATACCTCCCATAAACAGTCTCGACCCTTTGCACTGGGTCACCAAATCAGCAAAGTTCCTCACAGCAGTATTAGACATCCTCTTTGCAATCTTCTCATTCAGCCCTCTTTGAAATTTAGCTGACAAGAATTCCGGAGTAGGTAGAGTACCTCCATAATTAGCAAACTTCACAAGCTCATTGAATTTTGCCACATAGGCATCCACAGTCATAACTCCCTGTACCAGATTATCGAACTCACCTTGCTTTGCCTCCCGAACATCACGGGGAAAATATTCTTCATGGAATAATCCTTCAAACATAGTCCAAGTAAGGACCTCACCCTGAATAATAAATGGGCGAGACACATTGTCCCACCACTCTTGGGCATCACCCTCCAGCATATAGACAGAATACAATAACTTCTGCGGATCTTGGCATCTCATAACCTGAAAAATCTTGTCCATGCCCCTCAACCAAGCAGTGACCTCCTTTGGGTCCCTTGACCCCAAAAATGCGGGTGGCTTATGTTTCCTAAAAGATATGAGCCTACGCTCATCGTCAGCATTATCAATAGCTTGCCCAGCAGCCCCAGTAGATTGGGCAACAGATGACGGATCAGGAACATAACTAGGATCCGTAGTAGTATGATGACTAGCCTCACCAGTGTGGTGACTAGCCCCACTCTCCCCCTGTTGAGGAGTAACAGATGGCGTCGGTGTAGGAGTCACCGTAGCCGTATGCGGAGGTGTATCTTCCCTCCTAGGACGACCTCTATCCGCCCTCAACTCAGCCATAAAGGCCTGCATCATATCCTGATTTGCTTTCATCAGGTTCTCAGTCATATTCCTATTTGCAGCCGTTTCCGCCTGCAGAGCATTCAGTGCTGCAGTGACCGGATCCGGTGGCAAATGACCTGCACCCCGTGCCCCACGGCGACCTCGTGCCCTACTCATGATATCTGTACATGTAACACAAAGGAATGAGCTGATCAGACCCACACTGAGGAATCACATATACATTAATCATAAATAGTTCACAGATAGCTATGACACACAAGATACAACATACACAAACAATCAGAGTTCCCTAAACAAAACTGCTCTGATACCATAAAATGTAACAGCCCGTTGTACACCGGTATTGTTAACATTGATTATGATATTAAGCGCAGTTACAATCACAGTGATTAGGTTAATTAAATTACGGGCAAATTTTTCTTTTAACATATTCCTTTTCTTTTTCATAAATACATTTTCCGTAATCAATTAAAACCATACTATAATTGTAAATGCCATTTGCGGAATCATACACTTTCGAACCTCATAGATCATTCTTTTTATTCATTTCATTTAAACTCACCATCTTACTCTCATCTTTTACCAAGTTGTAGTCCTTTACGTTGTCTACGCGTGGTTTCAAACCACGTATCATTTGGAGTTCTACCCATCAAGTTATGCCCCTTTCTTTAAGTCAAGAAAAACCTGAATTTTCAAAAATTGCACTGTGGTAATCGATTACCAGTGGGTGGTAATCGATTACCACCTGTCAAAAATGAGGCAGTAGCCAAATTTTGACCTCCTCTGTTCTGGTAATCGATTACCAACCTTGGGTAATCGATTACCTCACATGGTAATCGATTACCAAGCCTCATTAATCGATTACCAGTGAAGACAGTAGCCAATTTTCGTCCCCTGTTGCATGGTAATCGATTACCATGCTTGGGTAATCGATTACTATGCAGCAAAATGACAGATTACAGCTGTTTTGAGCCCCAAAAAGGGTGTGTAATCCATCCCTAACCCCTTGGTACTCCACATAACACATAATCAGGTCCTAATGTAGGCTCTAGGCCCTTCCATCATGCATTTTCCTTAAGTTTAACATCAATTACATCATTCTCAAATAATGGCCATTTACATGTACATATGGACCATTTTTACATCATTACACATCAAGACTTCAAGGCTATGAATGTGGCAATGGACAAGTCCCATGCTCACTCAAAATATACAGTTATCCAAGCTATGAACAATAAATCACATCAAGACTTAGCATATGACCATGAACACTAACAAAAGCATGGAAAATGGCATCATGCAATATGTTCATGCCCTAAGTCTCAAAATACTAATGGTATGCTATGTGCACTCCATAAACTCCTCCAAAAAGCCATGCAATCCAATGCACCGCATGCCAATCCAACGTCCACTACACGGGCTTCTTGCCCGAAGCTCCTCCCGGCTCATAGTGACCTGAAATGTGGTCCCCCAAACACGGGGTGAGATATACGGATATATCTCAGTAAACCAATGGAGCTAGAGGCTCTCTCCACTCCATGGCTCACTAAAATGTATCAAAATGACATAATATGCTATGCAAGTAAAACAATATCACCATCCACCTGGAGACACCCAAGAACATCCACTCATGGATTCATGTTCAAGGACTCCATCATATAACTCCCGAGACAGTCCTGGCGCCTCTCCCATGGTTGAGACGACTCCATGGCAATACCCAACCGGAACTCCTCATGAGCCCTATCCGGCACGTCCCCCGCTTGGATCATCCTGATGTCGCTCCCAGAGTCAACACCATGGCATTCCAACTGGCATTCTCCCGTAGGACGAATCCAGCGGATGTCCAAACCAAACACACGTCAACTGGCCAGTGACCAAACAATTTTTCACAAAACACAAGTAATATGCATACAAGCACACAAACACACCATGTCATAACTACATCATCCAACCACAA
Organism: Gastrolobium villosum; assembly: GCA_032173675.1. NCBI lineage: Eukaryota > Viridiplantae > Streptophyta > Magnoliopsida > Fabales > Fabaceae > Gastrolobium > Gastrolobium villosum. The sequence continues at coordinate 27,476 of JAVKPL010008091.1, read as the reverse complement.
CCTTCCTCTAGGCGTGGTGGAGCTCACTAGGGACTAAACCCAAGTTCCAAGAGTTTACCTTAACACGAGCAACACCGTTCCAAACGTATGCTCCAAATCAACTTTTCTCAAATCCAACCGTGTGAGGCACCCTACAACAATCATCAAATCCCAATTTACTCAAAAACTCATTTTTCATCAAAATTCCTCAAATTTTGCCTAAGTTACAAATCCATATTTTTCACCAAAAATTAACATAGCATTTCTAGTTTACAAACATGATTCTAAGGCCTTTTCATCTAATAGCATTTTTGCATTTGGGCTCTCTATCATCACACATCTAAAATCAAAGGTTTGAACACATATTCTTAGATCTATGGAATCAACTATAAAGAGACCACAAATATACTTACAATGGGTAGTATGATCACCACCAAGGCTTCACTAAACCATTTGAAGCTCAAAACTCCAAGAAATCTCCAAGAACACTAATGGGTCGGATCTGACTTTGCTTAAAACGTGGCCAAAGAGATGGATTCAAGGCTTCTAGGTGCTACCAATGGCTTTGGAAGGTTGTTTACGATAGATTTCAACACCAAAATCAAGCGATTCGGTGGAGAAACGAAGAAATGGTGAAAAGATGAAGAAAATGGTGGAAATGGCTTCTTGGTTCTGTTTGGTGCAGGGAGGCGCGCGAGGAAGAGAAGAAAAAGGAAGGAAAGAAGGAAAGAAAAAGGAGGTGGGGCCAAGTGACTTCGGTCACCCGGGTCCCACACGCGATCTAACTTTAACTCCGATAAAATTTCCGATCACAATTCCTTAATCTAAATATTTTTCCAGTCCATAACATATTTTTCTTTCTCCAAAATAATGATAAAAATTTCACACCTATCGTACACTCACAACTCAGTATTTTAACACTTAAAAATCACTATTCATCGATTTTTCCCAAATTTGCCTATTTACTCAATTTTTCGCCCTGATTCCATTTCCAACCTTACTTTTGTCATTTGAAATCTCTAACTCAATATTTAAGCCTCTTAACACACGGTTGGCAAAATTACGATTTTGCCCTTTTTGCCCCTTTTTGGCCATAACACTTGGATTTTCACTAATCCATCACTTTCATTTCACAATATATCATTAAAATAAACATTTAAATACTTGAGGTGTTATATTTTCCAAAGTTTTACGGTTCGTAAGTTGACTTTTTTGCCACGTGTCAACACCAGATGATTCACGCCTATATTAGACGTGAATGCCTTGGGAGTCACGCCTAATTTGGGATAAAAAATTTTTAAGTTGTACTTGTTTGATTGAATAGGATAAAAGAAGGGGAAATAATTTTCTTATCTTGTAAGAAAATACTTATCTTATGTGGTAGAAACAAGATTGCAAGTGGGACCCATAGGTAAGAGGAGAAAGAAGAAAAAAAAGGGACTCACCTAGCTTTTGTATGTGTAGAAAATTTTATTATCTTATGTAAAATGTGATAAATATAACTCTGAAAGAAGTGAAGGCATGTAGGCATCTCTTTTCATATAACCATTCAATCATGTATTGTCATGTCATTATATCATTAAATTAGTGTTTTTTTAATGAAGTTAGTACTTTTATGTTGTAGCAGATAATATTATCTTTTTATGCATAAAAAATGTTAGTATATCTTTTTTATTCTCTTTCTTCTTTTCAAATGATCTCACATGGTCCTATGTATATGTGTAAGAGATAAAATTATTTCTTATAGCATAAAAATATTAATCTCATATATAATTATTGTGAAAATTAATTTTTTTAAGGACGTAACATAATATCTCTATTTAAAAATAAGGATGAATTATATTTATAAATTTTTTATTTACAAATTCTTTTATAATTATCGTTTAGGTAAAACTATGAACTCACCGATAGTGTGTAATGGGAATTTAAGAAATCTTAATTAATTATAGTTTTTGTAGCTTTAATTTGTGTGTGTGTGTGCAATTTGCATATACTATAAATGTAAAAAAAATTAAAATAAACTTATTTGTTTTTCTTTTTTTCTAAATATTTTTTTTATTTACCAAATTTTACATTTACATTTATTACGAGTAAGATATATATTTAAAGGGAAATGTTATACTTACTATCTATTTTTTTTATTACTTCTTACTACTAAATCTTAACCGTTGATTTCCGTCAATCTAACGATTATAATTTATTAGAAATTAAAAATTAATTAATAAGTATGACCCAATAAATTATTACGTTAGATTGACGGAAATCAACGATTTCCATATTTAAAATATATAAAATTTATTGAAAAATTAAATGATAGATAATAAAATTTGTATTTAAAAAGAGACGTGTGATATTCAAATAAACAGAAAAGTATATCAAATAAGTTGTTTTCAGAAAAGGAAAACTGAAAATTATTATGGGATATATTTTTCTCCTTTTACAAAAAGAAAAACATATCTCAAGCAGAAATATAAAAAAAATACGCTACTTTTGTTTTTTTGGTGGTGACGCTACTTTTGTTTTTATTTTTTATTTTTTAAGTGGCCCATAAGCTTTATATATATATATATGGATTTAGCGGATGTAAAGTGACTGCACCTAAGGATTGGTGTAGTTATATAAAACTACATCATTTTATAATGTAAAAACATTAAATATGGGGAATAATAACCATACAAAGGTAAAAATAAATATAAAACATTAAATTTGGAGAATTATAACCATACAAAGTTTGAAATAAATATAATATTTTCATTTTCTACAATTAATTTTAAATGTGAACTTACTTTATCCCACCCAAAATGACGTAGTTTTTAGGTGACTGCACCAATACTTATATACAGTCACATTACAAATCATTTTGCCTATATATATATATATATATATATATATATATATATATGAGTAAGGATATTCTAACTACAAAAAATTCTTACTAATAACTTACTACCCATCACATCAACATTGGATTAAAGAGGGAGAATGTTAAAAAGTTTTTGAAGAGAGAGAAAATGTTAATCTAATGGTGATTAGATAGGTAATAAGTTGGTAGTGAAAAATTTTGGTTGTGAGAATATCCCTTATATATATATATATATATATATAAAAGGTTTATCATCTATCATTTAACATGACCACAAAAGATTTCCTATACATACAATATTTTGTGGGGCCCGCAGCAAAAAAAAAACTCCGATACGTAAAATGAATCTCTATAATATAACACAATCGTTTTTCTTACAACATAACTCTTATAAAACTGATATATAAATGCCCCATAAGCTTTTGTGTAAGCAGAAAGGGAAAAATTTCTTCCGACAAATTAATATCCTAATTATTATAGGGGGTAGGATATTCTTACTACCCATTTTATCTACTACCACTCCACTACTACTTTAATCACCATTGGATTAGAGGAAAAGTTGAATGAAGAGAGAGAAAAAAATAACTTTTGAATCCAATGATAATTAAAGTGGTAGTGGAGTGACAGTAGAAAAAATGGGTAGTAAGAATATTCTACCCCTTATTATAGAGGGTTAGTCGGTTAGATGAAGTGATTAAGTTTGTAATGCCTAATTTTCCCGAGAACCAAAAATTCATCATTGAGCATAAAATCTATCCCATCACTTTAGAGCAATTTAGCAATCTTTGCAGAAAATCAAGAGGTTACATATTTTTTTGGTATACGTTATAGTATCATCATTTAATTTTAAGGGTAAAATGTGTATCATTTTAGAAAATATAAAATTATATCATTTAAAATGAGAAAAAGAGATAGATCAAAAGAGAGAGTGGACAAAACAATCATAAAGGTGTGAGTCTCATCTCTTTGTGAGAGTTAAACGACAGAAGTTGTGTTATTTTAAAAGATAAATATTTTTCTCTAATTTAAATAATAATAAAATATAATGAAAAAAACAGTGATAAATATAATATTTCCTGTCCTCTTTTTTAGGCACTTATGTAACGCTGGCAACTTTATTTCTTTGTCGGATTTTGCTTTCATGAGAATGGAAAAATTTAAAATGCTCCAAACTATGATGGTCCTTCCATTCACCAAGTGACACATGTAATTTTTTCTTTTTTCTTTTTTCTTTTCTCTTCTCTCTCTCCAATTTCTCTTTCACTCTCTCTCCTCTACCCCACCCAATTCTTCATGCACCGGGTCCGCCAAATTTCCTCTCCATGAGAATTAATGAGTCAGTGCGAGAGTCGGTCGGTGTGACAAGTAACGATCTCCGGTTATTTGACACGTGGACATCCTTATACCGAGATCATCTTTTGTACATCTGTAGTAGGTACATCTACCCTTCAACAAGTGACACTTGGATTAAAAAAATATTTTTCTCTCCTTTTCATACAAGCATGACAGGCTTCCTCATCTTTTATTGAATAGATGCACTGAGTGAATGGTACAACAGTAGTACGATAGATATTTCCCCTTATACCAGCACATGACAAACTCATTATCAAGGCACAAGTACGTGAATAATAGTTGCAGAATAAATAATTGAATAGATTAAATTTATATAAAGGGTTTTATAAGAGTAATGTCGTAGGAAAAGTAATTGTGTTATGTTATAGAGATTCGTTTTGCATGTTAAATTTTTTTTTTTGCTGCGGGCCCCACAAAATATTGTGTGTGTAGGAAATTTTTTGTTATCATGTTAAATGATAAATGATAAACGCTTATATAAAATAGGGAAGGATTTATATTGATAATTTTTTTTTACAAACTACACTAAGTCTGACGAGTCATGCTTCAATCAAGGGTGTATGAGCATGACTGACCAGACGTAGCGTAGTTTGTTTCTAAGTTTGTAAAATAAATATTTGTCGATATTACTCTTCCTATAAAATATTTTAGAATTTGATTTGGTTTATTAGTTAGTGTAGATATAAATTATAAATATGGATTAACCTATATTTAAAACAAAAGCTTTGACCTTAGCCTCTTAACTAGGGGTGAAAGTGGGCTGAGCTTTGCCTCGTACAGCCCAAGCCTATGTCAAAAAATTTCAATTTGACCCGGCCCGATAGCATAATATGAGTCTAACTGTTAGCCTGTCTTGGCCCATTTATAATAAAAAATAAATGGCCCAGCCCGGCCCGTTGACCTGTTAATTTTTAACTTTCAAGTAGACCATGAATCAACTCCACAAAATACTCAAATTCTATTGTTATAATAAAAAGACAATTTTAACATCCAAACAGAACCATGAATCACAACAATAATTAAAGAAGTCAATCCATACTATGTAAATTAAAATAACTACATGAATACAACACATCATAATGACTACAAGAGTAGCCAAAAACTTATCTTAAACTTTTCTCCCCTGCAAATACAATTCCAAGGTTACATAAGTTGGCAAATAATTTGTAAATGTAGAAAAAAAAAACAAGAATAAAGAATAGAAAAAAAGAAGAAGCAAGATTAAGAAACAAAAAAACCTTTTAATAGATTCACATAGGTAATCTCACGTGCTGAGATGTTGGTTCTTCTTACATAAAATAAGGAGTAATTCTAGTATATTAAACAAATGGGCCAGCCTTGGAGGCTCGTGGGCCAGACTTCATATATAACAATCTGGCCCAATTATGTAATCAAACATTTACACTAGCCCAAGCCCAGCCTGTCAAGTAAAAAGGCCGAGCCAGACCAGGCCACTAATGGGCCGGGCTGTAGGCCCCTGTGGGCCGGCCCGGCCCAGTTTCACCCATACTCTTAACCCATTTAAGCTTATTAGTCATTTAATAATTAAATGAATATTATTTTATTATTTAAAATAATTAAAATAATATTTTTATTTATTTATTTTATTTAAAATAAATAAAATAATATAGATCAATTTGTAAGCTTATAGGCATGATAAAAAAGAAGGGAAAAAAGTTTCTGATGTTACTTTAGATAATTTTATCTAATGTTCATCGAAACGACGTCATTTTGGGGTTGAAAAATTAAAAAATTAGAGTGATAAAGACTGTTATAATCTTAAAATAAATTAAAATTATAAAAATACCATGATTTCCGTCCCAAAATGACATCATTTTGATGAACATTAGATAAAGTTATCTAAAGTAACATCAGAAAAAATAAACCCATAAAAGAAAGTCTATAATCTACTTTTTAAATAAATTTTTTTAAAAGTCTGGTATGTTTTATTTTATGGGAAAAACATCTATCATTTTAAATTATATAATCTTATATCATTTTAAATCCTAATCGTTGATTTTCGTCCATCAACGGTCATAATCTATTGGGTCAAACTTAATGGGCAAAATTTATTATTAATTAATTAATAATTTCGATCCAATAAATTATAACCGTTGATGGACAAAAACTAACTGTTATGATTTAAAATGATATAAGCTTATATGCTTTAAAATGACATATATTATTCTCTTATTTTATTATATATAATAGATCAAATTTAACCTAATATAGATTGGATTATAGACTCCTATTAGATTTTCTGATCTATTTATACCCGTAGTTACATCTTAACCAATGATATCTCCAATAAGTCTTTGGAAATGCAATTATACTGAAATTTGATGGAAAAACTTTACCGCTTACGTTTTACTATCAATCCATAATATCTAAAAAAACCAATTATCAAAAATTCTACCATCAATCTTTGGAATACCTAGGGGTGGCAAATCGTGTTCGTGGGTCGGGTTCGGGTCGACCTGTGTCTGACACGACACGAATCTGACTCAAATAGGCATAATCGATCAATCCATAATATCTAAAAAAACCAATTATCAAAAATTCTACCATCAATCTTTAGAATACCTTTTATGATATTTTAAAAATATTTTTTAAGTTATTTATAATTTATTAGAGTATCTTAATGAAATCTCATAAAAAATGAAAAATATCTGATAATATTTTGATTATATCGGTAATATTTTAGAGTATCTCTTTTAATAAAAAAAGTTCAAATTATTTATAATTTAATTTAGATTATCCTAAACAAAATCTCTGAATATGTAAAAAAAAAATATCTGATAATATTTTGGATTTTCTTAAATGATATTTTTAAAAATAATTTTTAATTTTTTATATATTATATTTTATGATTTATTTAAAATTTAATACTGATATGATTTGATACACAAAGATATGATATGATTTGATAGACTGGGATAACATCTTATCAATGCGCGCGCTTTCCCGCTTATAAAAGTAATTTCCTCCTTCACACAACACTCTCAATCACAGAAAACAAAAAAATAAAAGAAAGAATCAGATCCAAAACCTTTGCACCTTGAAAGCTTTGTTTCTTCAAAGTGAATTAACGATGGGCCCCGCCGCATCCAAATTTGGAAAGAACAAGAACGAGGGTTTCGGTTCACAACGAAAACGCGACGTGAAAGAGATCGACGACGAGATCGAAAGCATCGAGAACCAGATCAAGCGTCTCTCTAAGAGGATCGAAGCTCTTCTTCTCGAGAAAGATGAGAGAATCGCATTTGAAAAGTGCCGTGGTGAGGTTGAAATCGAAGGTGAGGAGGGAAAGATGAAGAAGAAGAGGGAAAGACCCATTCTTGATTCGGATTCCGTTACTGAAGCTTCGGAGAGGAAGAGGAAACGTCATTTCGATGAAAGGGGAGGGGAAGATGTTAATTTGGGTACGGACACAGAAATTGGCAAGGTTGAAATCGAAGGTGAGGAGGGAAAGATGAAGAAGAAGAGGGAAAGCCACTTTCTTTATTCGGATTCCGTTACTGAAGCTTCGGAGAGGAAGAGGAAACGCGGTTCCGATGAAAGGGGAGGGGAAGGGGAAGATGTTAATTTGGGTACGGACACAGAAATGGGTGAGGTTGAAATAGAAGGTGAGGAGGGAAAGATGAAGAAGAAGAGGGAAAGACCCATTCTTGATTCGGATTCCGTTACTGAAGCTTCGGAGAGGAAGAGGAAACGCGGTTCCGATGAAAGGGGAGGGGAAGGGGAAGATGTTAATTTGGGTACGGACACAAAAATGGGCGAGGTTGAAATCAAAGGTGAGGAGGGAAAGATGAAGAAGAGGAAAAGGGAAGAGCTTGAGAAAGAGTGGGAGGAGGAGAAGAAGTATGGTATGGTGGTGGAAGGAGAGGAAGATGAAAAGGAAAAGTTTGGGAATAAAACTGTTGGGAGCAAGAGGAAGATGATAGATAACCCAGCTGACATGTTCGTTTTAAAGGAAGGTTTTGATGATGAGGTTAAGCTTTTGAGGACTATTTTTGTTGGGAATTTGCCTCTTAAGTTGAAAAAGAAGACTTTGTTGAAGGAGTTTCAGAAATTTGGTGAGGTTGAGTCCGTGACTGTGAGGATTCGTTCTGTTCCAACACAAGATGTAGGTTTTCTTTTTGTTGAATGTTTGCTTTCGTTTGGTACTCTTAAGGCTTTTATGTATTTTTTATTTTTCTGGGTGCTAACTAGATTTATGTTTGTTACTTTTCTTGATGAACCAGACCAAAAAACCTAGGAAGGGAGCCATCCGTTCGAAGAAAATAAATGATTCCGCTGATAGGTAATGCGTCTGAATTGAACAATTATTGAATTGCAACTTCTTGTGATTATTGTTAATTGTTTGCAGAGAATGCAGTTATTTTTTTTTTGTCATTTTAGTGTGATTTTATGGATTCAATATCAAGTAAGCATGCTCGTTTTGGGCTTGGAGAAATTATTCTGCTTTGATTTAATGCTCAGATTTTATATTTTCGAATGGTCTTGAGTGACTTGCAGACAGTCTGATAAGAATACAATCATTTTCATGCATAGGAAACCTTTTTCAGGCATTTCTAATTGACAAATATTGTGTTTTGCAGTGTTCACGCATACATTGTTTTCAAGACAGAGGAATCTGCTCAGGCTTCTTTGTCCCACAACATGACTGTGGTATTCCCACGTTCCTCTGAGTTGGATTGGATCAAATATGGTGTTTGCTTTGTATTTTTGATGAAGACTGCGGTTGACAGTTTTCTAATACTATTGTTTAATTATCTGACTGTAGGTTGAAGGAAATCACATTCGTGTTGATAGGGCATGCCCACCTCGCAAGAAACATGAAGGGTAGATTGCTTCGTTTTGGAGAACTGTTTTTGTGGGCATCCTCCCATTTTTTACATCATGGTCTAACTTCATTTGATTTTAAATTTGATATGTAATAATAGAATATTAGATGTTTTTATTGGGAGATTATTTGTATGTTCCATTATAAGGCAATGAGTAATATGGAATTGTATATTAGTTTCTTTTTAATATGCAATGAGTAAAATGAGTGTCTGATTCTTTGATTAATTCAGCATTTCACCACGACAATTTAGTAATGGATTAATTACGTTGCAATTTGTAGGTGTAAGTTACAGTTGCTTCCCGTTTCTTGACTTCTCACAGATTTGGCTAACTTTTAATTTTATCAATTAGAAATATTTGATTGTAATTATTTTTTATGCTATTACCAGTTTTGTTTAAATTTTAGTTTTTTTAAAGATTATATCCTTTTAAGGACCGTTTGGTATGTTGTATTCTACGAGATTCCCGGGAAACTGAATTTTTCAAAATTTTAAATTTTTCGGATATTATATTATGATAGTATCATAAACTAGATGTAAAAATCATATTTTTAAAAATTGAGATTCCCGGACAAATAAAAATTTATCCCGTACCAAACGCTCCCTTAAGTTTTGAAATTAATTATAAACATTTGGTAATATTTTTATAATTATAAAAATAAAAACAAGATGATAAATTTAGATTTCAAGTAGAAAAAACCTCTGGGGTTTAAATCTCCAGAAATATCTAAAACCAAGTTTCTCATTCATTACCATCGATTTCCCCAAATACGTTTCGTCACTTATCTCCATCTATTTGAAAATCTTTCTAAATCCATTTCATCACTATCACACTCCACTCTTCTAACCTGAGTTGAGGTTCGTTGAGAATTTGCTCTCTCTTTCCTTATTGCTCACACTTTTGTCATGTAGATTCTTCTCGTATGAGTTGAGGTTCGTTAAAAGTTTGTTCTCTCTTTCCCTATTGCTCACATTAATGCATTTCATGATCAAATCTGAGCTAGTTTAAAATTTTTGCACCTCTCTCTTCTCCCTCTCGTTTTCCTCCATCACCTGGTAAATTTCTGTGTTTATTTTGTTTTCGAAACATTATTTTCCCTTATTCAATGATTTTCGTTGGTATTTATTTTCAACTCCTTATATTTAGTTAATTAATTTAGTCTCTGTTTTTTATTTACATATTCTTAATTTTGTCTTATCTTCTGATCAAAGAATAGATTTGTCTATTTCTGGATTTTTCGGTAGTTTTGTCTACGACGCCGGAGAACCAATTGAGCAGCGTTGGGGAAGGGGAGGACACCGATACAAAGGAATTGCAACTACAAGGTATTTGATGTCTTTAGTTAAACAATAAATTAATATCTTGGATTGGCACAGTGAGTGTTTTTATTTGAAAAAGGCCAGTATGTGTTTTTATTCATGTGCTCTTTGAGGAAGATATGGAAGTCTTGTGAAGCTAAAATTTGTTCGGTGACATGAGAATATAATATATCTCCTATCACTTGTCTCAAATATGATCTGAAACACTAGTTAGGATGAGAAATAATATGCAGCTTGTGCACAATTAGGATAATTAGGAATAATATTTGTATTAATTAGGATAACAAAATTAGAGTAATTATTCTTGAGTAGTCTCCCTATACTCTTCCAAGTTACACACTTCAAGTTCCTCAAATATTGCATCCTACAAAAAAGCCTGTGTCTCGATTTGGTGAATCCATGTGATGTGCTACAATGGCTCCATAGTTCTCAACTATAGACTGCAGATGATACTTCTGATCAGTTTACACCACCCTCTCGCATACATTAGTCAAGGTTTTTAGAAAAAGCTTTGTCTAAGTCTGTGCATGAAAAAGAGCTTATCGCAATAGTTTTTCTGTGGAAAAGTGGAGATATTACTTAATGGGTAATGTATCTTAGTATTGTGCAAAAGAATAATCACAGAATCTTTTTATGATGTAGTCAATTGATTAGCAAGTACATTGGTGATCAATTAGTTACTAATAACATATTTGTCAGCTACTGAATTAAGTGCTTTGCACCTCCTGCCTCTATGATGGCGTTGCAGTGATTCTCATGGAGATAATTGTATGAACAAGCGAGTTTGTTGAGGGCAATGGCTGCTTCCATAGAAATTTGTGCTTCTCTTTCATCAAGCAGCCTCACCAATGGGGCAACGATTCTTGTTTCAGTTGCTCTGAAAGTCCTAGCGAGGTTACCAACAGCTCTGAAGCAAGGTATGAGGAGTTCAGAGTCATCTTTCTCAATAACTTTAAGAATCTGGTCTACAACAGCCTTGGTAGCAGGTGCAGTGGGCTTGAAAGCAGTGTGTCTCAACTCTGCATGTTGTTCTGCCACAGCTGTGATTTCGATTAAGGCCATTGCTGAATGAATAGGATTGAACATCATCAGGGCCTTTTTCCAATAGAATCGTGAAGCACAGAAGAGCTCTTGATTCAGTTATGCTATGACAGATAGTCAAGTTTCCCCTCGAGAGCTGCCATAGTGCTCTAGCTGCCATGGCCTTCATCTGTGCCTTTGTAACTGGATCTTCAAATTCCCTCCCCTTAATACTTGTCCCAGCAATTGACACATGATTCAAATGGTGCTGCTTCTTTGCATTGTTGTTGTTGTTGGTGTTTCCCTTATTAGCATTCATGGCTATTGTGTTAGTCACCAAATTGTGCATCTGGTCAGAGGATTGATTCACCATTGGGTGAGAAATCTGCTTATTATTATTATAATCTTCTTCTTGTATAATTTTCTTATTATCATCGGGATTGGTTGTATTACTGGCCATCAAAACCGAATGGATAGACATTTTTTGTTTAGTGGCAATGGCGTACTTACTGTGCTCTTGAATGGTTTCAAATGCAAGATGGCTAACGAGCAAGCGTATGGCATTGTTCTTGGAGAAGTGATCTTGACATTTGGGATGATGTGAAGCCAACTCTGAAATAGCCCATGCCACCACCGTCCGAACCTTCATGTGACCTTCTTTAAGGACTTTCGCAAACACAGAGCAAACCCCTGCATTCACAATGTTTTCCATGCTTTCGGGATCTTTCCCAAGCACTTATTTCCATGTGATTTAAAAATTTTCACCCATTTCTTCTTTGCCCTTCTAAGTATGCATGTTGACTTTGCTTATTCAGTATTAAAGTGCTTGTGCAGAGCTAGTGACTTGGTGCCTTATTTGGTGGTTCCTTTACTTCTTATAGTCATAATATTATAGTGATACATACTCATAGTCAGTCAAAATAACCCACCTAATTGTATTTATTTTACCTACTTTTTATAGGAGTCCCACTTATTTTAATTTTAGTAAAGGAGTATGTATTACATGAGTACCGAAGATTTTATTTTTTTATATGGCAATTTCGGGTGTATGGGAATTTAACTTACATCATCTTATATAAAACAAATTGATGTCATTGTTGATTAATAGAAATGATTCCTTTGTTTCCAGTGTTGCTTGGTTGATTGGCTGGGCCTTGATACTGGAATATACACTTGGTAGTGCTGCTGTTGCTCGTGGCATATCCCCCAATATGGTATGGTGTTACAATGTTATTGTAACTCTTATATTGAGTCTTTGTTTGCCTTAGAGTATGTTGATTATATTATCCAAGTCCAACTTTAAGTTTATGGTTTTTCTTCTATATTTCTGATAATTTGAGCTTGATTTGTCTTTCACTTTATTTTTGGTTAGTATGTGAATCAGAAAAGCTAATATGGCTTGCCAACTGGCAAAATCACTTTTTTTCTTCATAATTACAGCGAATAAAATTAATTTTTATTTGTGTATTAGTGTGACAAATATTCTAATTTTGTTTTTTGAAGTTCAGAATTTCTATTGGATGTTTTCCATGTCTTAATATAACAAACTAGCTGATTTACTGGTTTGAATTGCAAGTAAAGTTTATCTGACCTAACTATCGAATATTGACATGAGATATAAATATATGTCTCTGATTAGGCTGCACTTTTTGGTGGTGTGGACAATTTACCCATCTTTTTCATCACGCCAACGTGTTCCTGGGATTGATATTGTAGTGGACCCATGTGCAGCAATTTTGGTATTAATTGTTACTGGACTCCTATGTTTAGGGATCAAGGAGGTAGTTTTCTATTATAATCTTCTTTATTCTACCTTTATTTGAAATTTTATTTAGTTTATATTTCTTGAGTGTATGAGCTAGAGTTTTCTTTTCTTTTCTTTTTGGTTCCTGTAACTTACATGCATCCTTTGCACATGAGTTGTGAGCACTGTGCATATCCATTCAAATTTAATTCTTTATTTTTCAAACTAAAATATCCAAATATATTTTTCTGAGAGTTCTTTTTAGCTTTGACTGCTTAACACATGCAGAGTACAATGGTACAAGGCATAGTCACATCAGTGAATGTATGTGCATTGCTTTTTTTCATAGCAGCAGGTGGTTACATAGGATTCAAGTCTGGATGGGTTGGATATGAACTTCCTACAAGGTACTTTTAATGGGTACTTTAAATCTTTGTTTTACACTTACCATATATGTGGTAAGGGAAGTGCAGTTCATGAGTATGCTGTTGAGCTTCGAATTGTTAGCCCCGCAGGACCTGAAGATGGTTATGCTAAGGTTCGGGACCTTAACGAATCTGACGAAGGTCTTAATGCAGCCAGAGTTTCTTTAGGTGTTCTCGGTGTCATTTCTCAGGTAATTTATCTTTATATTACCTTTTCTATTTCTAGGTATCAAGCAGAAATAGATCATAATTAATATGAAACATTTTTTAAATAAATCTTGTAGGTCATAGTTTCATAGATCATAATTAATATGAAACATTTTTTTTAATAAATCTTGTAGGTCATAATTTCATAGATCATAATTAATATGAAACATTTTTTTAATAAATCTTGTAGGTCATAATTTCAATAGGTTTTAAACATAAACTAATTTCTTTCTATATTTCACACAATGTTAACAGCTAATCCCTTTGACATGATTAATAAATATAGTGACAGTAATTAACTTTAAAAATTGGGTTACCGGTCTAATTGATATGTTTGGTTATCACTTTTTTACAGGTTACTCTGAAATTAGAACCACTCTTCAAGCGATCTCTTACATATTTGACGAAAAAACGATTCTGATTTAGGAGATGAATTGATTAATTTTGGAAGAGAGCATGAGTTCGCTGATGTAACATGGTACCTGTCCCCTTACCCTTCCCTCTTTCCTAGGTCTACAAGTATATAATATATATATGTCCTTGCAAATTCTGATTTTATTTTATTGACTACTTTCTATCATGTGGACTTGGAATATAATATACGGATTGTATGTTACAGAGTTTGCTAAGACTGCAAGAACCTTCTGTCTTATTGAGATGTCAAAAACATGACCTGCACGTGGTAGAGCATGTGCTGGATTCAGCTGCACAAGAGTATGCTGATAGGATGCATACAACAACAATTCTTGGAAGATAGATTTAAAAAATGTGTTGTCATATTTTGTGTAGTTGAACAATAGAGTTAATATTTTGTATAGATGTATTGTGACAATCACAAACATATAGTTTTAGCTTTATTTGTGAATTATTTCTCTTAAATGATGTAAGTGAAAAACTTAATTAGTTCTTTTGCTGGTAAAAGAAACTCATTCAGATTATATGAATTTTGAGAAATTGTGTAGAAAATATGATTTAATTATATGAATAGAAAAAAAATTGTATTGTGTTAAATTGTGCACTCCACTTTATTTTATTATCTTAATTTGGTTTTTGATTCTTGCATCAAATTTAATTTTTATTATTTGCATTTTATATGATTGGGAGAATTTGTAATATATTTTTTTAAAAAAAAAATCCTTATAATTAGCCGGTTTTGTTTGTGGCAAAGTAAAATTTTTGATCATTGGGATCCAAATCGTTTAGCCACGAATATAACGTGGCTAACATAATAAAAGCCATGGCTAACTCAATGTTACCACACTCATTCAAACCGTGCTTAAATGCAAAAAATACCGTGGTTAAAATAAAGCAACGCCCGTTTTAGCCACGATTTTTCAAACGTGGACAACTCATTTAGCCACGGTTTTTATCATATTTTGCCACGATTTTGCCCGTGGCTAAAGAGCATTTTTGTTGTAGTGGATAGCAGAATATGAGTCTAACTGTCTTGGCCCATTTATAAAAAAAATAAATGGCCCGACCCGGCCCGTTGACCTGTTAATTTTTAACTTTCAAGTAAACCATGAATCAACTCCACAAAATACTCAAATTCTATTGTTAAAATAAAATGACAATTTTAACATCCAAACAGAACCATGAATCACAACAATAACTAAAGAAGTCAATCCATACTATGTAAATTGAAATAACTACATAAATGCAACACATCATAATAACTACAAGAGTAGCCAAAAACTTATCTTAATCTTTTCTCCCCTGTAAATACAATTCCAAGGTTACATAAGTTGCCAAATAATTTGTAAATGTAGAAAAAAAACAAGAATAAAGAATAGAAAAAAAGAAGAAGCAAGATTAAGAAACAAAAAAACCTTTTAATAGATTCACATAGGTAATCTCACGTGCTGAGATGTTGGTTCTTCCTACATAAAATAAGGAGTAATTCTAATATATTAAACAAATGGGCCATCCTTGGAGGCTCGTGGGCCAGGCTTCATATATAACAATCTGACCCAATTATGTAATCAAACTTTTACACTAGCCCAAGCCCAACTTGTCAAGTAAAAAGGCCGAGCCGGACCAGGCCACTAATGGGCCGGGCTGTAGGCCCCTATGGGCCGGCCCGACCCAGTTCCACCCCTACTCTTAACCCATTTCAGCTTATTAGCCATTTAATAATTAAAAGAATATTATTTTATTATTTAAAATAATTAAAATAATAATTTTATATAAATAATAATTTTATTTATTTATTTTATTTAAAATAAATAAAATAATATAGATCAATTTGTAAGCTTATAGGCGTGATATAAAAGAAGGGAAAAAAGTTTCTGATGTTACTTTAGATGATTTTATCTAGTGTTTATCGAAACGACGTCATTTTGGGTTAAAAAATTAAAAAACTAGAGTGATAAAGACGGTTATAATCTTAAAATAAATTAAAATTATAAAAATACCATGATTTCCGTCCCAAAATGACATCGTTTTGATGAACATTAGATAAAGTTATCTAAAGTAACATCAGAAAAAATAAACCCATAAAAGAAAGTCTATAATCTACTTTTTAATAAAAAAATTTAAAAGTCTGGAATGTTTTATTTTATGGGAAAAACATCTATCATTTTAAATTATATAATCTTATATCATTTTAAATCCTAATCGTTGATTTTCGTCCATCAACGGTCATAATCTATTGGGTCAAACTTAATGAGCCAAATTTATTATTAATTAATTAATAATTTCGATCCAATAAATTATAACCGTTAATGGACAAAAACTAACTTTTATGATTTAAAATGATATAATCTTATATCCTTTAAAATGACATATATTATTCTCTTATTTTATTATATATAATAGATCAAATTTAACCTAATATAGATTGGATTATAGACTCCTATTAGATTTTCTGATCTATTTATACCCGTAGTTACATCTTAACCAATGATATCTCCAATAAGTCTTTGGAAATGCAATTATACTGAAATTTGATGGAAAAACTTTACCGCTTATATTTTACTATCTGACTCAAATAGGCATAATCGATAAATCCATAATATCTAAAAAAACCAATTATCAAAAATTCTACCATCAATCTTTAGAATACCTTTTATGATATTTTAAATATATTTTTTAAGTTATTTATAATTTATTAGAATATCTTAATGAAATCTCATAAAAAATAAAAAATATCTGATAATATTTTGATTATATCGGTAATATTTTAGAGTATCTCTTTTAATAAAAAAATTCAAATTATTTATAATTTAATTTAGATTATCCAAAACAAAATCTCTGACTATGTAAAAAAAAATCTGATAATATTTTAGATTTTCTTAAATGATATTTTAAAAAATAATTTGTAATTTTTTATATTTTATGATTTATTTAAAATCTAATACTGATATGATTTGATACACAAAGATATGATATGATTTGATAGATTGGGATAACATCTTATCAATGTGCGCGCTTTCCCGCTTATAAAAGTTATTGCCTCCTTCACACAACACTCTCAATCACAGAAAACAAAAAAATAAAAGAAAGAATCGGATCCAAAACCTTTGCACCTTGAAAGCTTTGTTTCTTCAAAGTGAATTAATGATGGGCCCCGCCGCATCCAAATTCGGAAAGAACAACAACGAGGGTTTCGGTTCACAACGAAAACTCGACGTGAAAGAGATCGACGACGAGATCGAAAGCATCGAGAACCAGATCAAGCGTCTCTCGAAGAGGATCGAAGCTCTTCTTCTCGAGAAAGCTGAGAGAATCGCATTTGAAAAGTGTCGTGGTGAGGTTGAAATCGAAGGTGAGGAGGGAAAGATGAAGAAGAAGAGGGAAAGACCCATTCTTGATTCGGATTCCGTTACTGAAGCTTCGGAGAGGAAGAGGAAACGCCATTCCGATGAAAGGGGAGGGGAAGATGTTAATTTGGGTACGGACACAGAAATTGGCGAGGTTGAAATCGAAGGTGAGGAGGGAAAGGTGAAGCAGAAGAGGGAAAGCCACTTTCTTTATTCGGATTCCGTTACTGAAGCTTCGGAGAGGAAGAGGAAACGCGGTTCCGATGAAAGGGGAGGGGAAGGGGAAGATGTTAATTTGGGTACGGACACAGAAATGGGCGAGGTTGAAATAGAAGGTGAGGAGGGAAAGATAAAGAAAATAAATGATTCCACTGATAGGTAATGGGTCTGAATTGAACAATTAACGAATTGCAACTTCTTGTGATTATTGTTAATTGTTTGCAGAGAATGCAGTTATTTTTTTGTCATTTTAGTGTGATTTTAGGGATTCAATATCAAGTAAGCCTGCTCGTTTTGGGCTTGGAGAAATTATTCTGCTTTGATTTAATGCTCAAATTTTATATTTTCGAACGGTCTTGAGTGACTTGCAGACAGTCTGATAAGAATACAATCATTTTCATGCATAGGAAACCTTTTTCAGGCATTTCTAATTGACAAATATTGTGTTTTGCAGTGTTCACGCATACATTGTTTTCAAAACAGAGGAATCTGCTCAGGCTTCTTTGTCCCACAACATGACTGTGGTATTCCCACGTTCCTCTGAGTTGGATTGGATCAAATATGGTGTTTGCTTTGTATTTTTGATGAAGACTGCGGTTGACAGTTTTCTAATATTATTGTTTAATTATCTGACTGTAGGTTGAAGGAAATCACATTCGTGTTGATAGGGCATGCCCACCCCGCAAGAAACATGAAGGGGAGATTGCTTCGTTTTGGAGAACTGTTTTTGTGGGCATCCTCCCATTTTTTACATCATGGTCTAACTTCATTTGATTTTAAATTTGATATGTAATAATAGAATATAGGATGATTTTACTGGGAGATTATTTGTATGTTCCATTATAAGGCAATGAGTAATATGGAATTGTATATTAGTTTCTTCTTAATATGCAATGAGTAAAATGTGTGTCTGATTCTTTGATTCATTTTAATTTGGTATTACCGATGATGACTGTTTTCTTCTTTCTTGGAAGAGAGTCTTATTTTTACAAAAAAAAAAGAAGTTTGTCTTATGGGGTTTGCTATTTGTTAGGCTTATGGGATTATGGTCTGTGTGTATGGAATTGGGCAAACTCATCCAATGTTTTTTTTTTCATGGGAATTCTGTGGGTTGTTTAGGGGTTTATTATTTATTTAGGCTCTACCCATGGACACTACTACTATCTGAAGTTGTAGCATCAATCGGTTAATGCAGTGAAACAATGGTTAGTTATTAAGCATGGTGAAATGATAGTTTGGGAAAGGGGTTTCCTAGCTGCAAAATGCATTACATGTTTTATTTCCTTTGGAATAATGAGATCTTCAACTCAGTTCTTCTGTTTGTAATGGCGGGTTTGTGAGTTCTATACTTGTGAATGAAGTTCTACTTGGGAGGGGGAGGGGGTTCTAGGCTGCTAAATGCATTTACATGTTCTGTTAATCCCGAAGTACTGTAGTTGCATAGAAATAGTCTCCTCTGTTCTGATTTCAGTCCATAAAACTGTATTCTGTTACTTGTGACTAATATCATCATTTTGAAAAGTGAAACGTCAAAGTAACCCTAACAGTTACAACATTCAGCCATAACAAGTGTGCAACACTAGTGAAAATATTTTCCTTTTTCAAAAGAAGATAGTACATATCCCCTATGATAATTATTTCAATAAGAGATCATTATTTCAATGAGAGATCGTATTTCAATTAGTTAGATGTTGGCCGCTTTACTGCTGCTTAGGAACTTTATAAAGCTCAAGAGGATGTTGTAGCTGCTTGCAATGAGTATGATATAAAGGTTACACTGTTCCATGGCCGTGGAGGTAGTATTGGTCGTGGTGGTGGCCCAACAAGCTATTCAGTCCCAGCCACCTGGGTCTGTGATGGTAGGTTATATGCATTTTCGCTTTAGAAGTCTGAATTTCAGTCCTATTTTTTCCTATTAAAGTTACGAGTATAGAGTTTTTTCCCCATATTATTATCAGTTTTAAAAAGTTTTCTGTTTGAAAATATTAGTATGAGGCAATGGTGGTTGTAATTTTTCTTTGGGTATAGGGCCAGTATCCAATAGTTACACACTTGAGGGTTGGGGTGTTAATTGATTCAATGACTTAATTCCTTGTGATAATAAGGAAGAAATATTGGACTGCTGGTGTAGTAATGTGTAATGCAGAAACTTGTCATGGATGCTTGTTTTCGTTAGTTCACACTGTTTAAATTGTTTAACCATGAATTTGTCTAGGTTGAATTTTGGAAAACATTTGGTAATCTTAACTTTTGGGTTAGTAGAGCATTTGAAGTTTAATATTTACTTCAAAGTCAAGTTATATGCTCAAATATGAATTGGATTTTAGATCATGTTACCACTATACTTAAGGAATAAGTTTTACCAATGTTATGCTGCTATCTGATTGAAAAGCACAAATTGATTTTTTTCATGGTGCATTGCTGGGAACACTTCGGTCTACCGAGCAGGGAGGGATGGTAGAGGCCAAGTTTGGGTTGCCACAGATAGCTGTTAGACAACTTGAAATATATACAACAGCGGTGCTACTTGCAACCCTTCGTCCACCTCTCCCACCCCGAGAAGAAAAATAGCTTAATGTCATGGAAGAGATCTCAAAGATCAGTTGTCAGTGTTACCGCAGTGTAGTCTGTGAAAATCCGGAATTCCTTTCTTACTTCCATGAAGCCACACCTGAAGCAGAGCTTGGCTTCCTTAACATAGGTAGCCGCCTCGCGAGAAGGAAGATTGTTGTTTGAGGCTGCTGTCTTGTGGCAGATTGCAATGATGGCAGACTGTTGTCAAGTTGCTGAAGAAGACGAACGGTAAATAATTTATTGTTTTTAGGGTTTTAAATTGTTGTTTGAGGCTGCTGTCTTGTGACAGATTGCAATGATGGCAGACTGTTGTCAAGTTGCTAAAGAAGACGAACGGTAAAGAATTAATTGTTTTAGGGTTTTAAATTGTTGTTTGAGGCTGCTGTCTTGTGGCAGATTGCAATGATGGCAGACTGTTGTCAAGTTCTGAGTTTCTACTTCACTGAGCTATTTTCTCTATAAACTGAACTGGCAGAGATGTGTGGTTATGTGCTGATTTTTTATTCTGAATTTTTTCACCAAGGGGTCTGTACTCTATATTCATGAACACCTTCTAGAGTGTTTTGGTAATGCAGGATTCCACAGCTAAAGCCAAATCAGTGGACCACTTTAACTATCTTTTTATCGCAAAAAAATAGAATATATTTGAACCCTGTCTTATGGGTTTTGTTATTTGTTAGTCTTATGGGATTATGGTTTGTGTATATGGAATTGGGCAAACTCATTCAATGTTTTTTTTTCATGGTTGTTTAGGCTCTACCAATGGACACTACTACCATCTGAAATTGTAGCATCAATTGGTTAATGCAGTGCAACAAGGGTTACTTATTAAGCATGGTGAAATGATAGTTTGGGGAGGGGGGTTTCCTAGCTGCAAAAAAATGCATTACATGTTTTATTTCCTTTGGAATAATGAGATCTTCAACTCAGCTCTTCTGTTTGTAATGGTGGGTTCGTGAATTCTATACTTCTGAATGAAGTTCTACTTGGGAGGGGGAGGGGGTCCTAGGCTGCTAAATGCATTTACATGTTTTGTTAATCCTGAAGAATTGTAGTTGCAAAGAGATAGTCTCCTCTGTTCTGATTTCAGTCCATAAAACTGTATTCTTAACATCCAATATATTTTTTGGATCACCAGTTTCAGTGCTCAGGAGGATGAAGATGAGCCTCATCCAAATTTGTTAAGGAGGACAACAATTGGAAATTGTCTACTTTATACCCCCTCCAGATATGGGCTTTCAATAATCTACAATCTATATTTAAACCTCTCATTTTTTCAGCTGCAGGTCCTCCGTAGTCAGTTTTCGACTGGACAAGGGAAATAGATTCAGAATTGTCAAATCAAAATATCAATAACCAAGCATTCTCAAAAAAGCATTGGCGTCTTTTACAATGCCAGGATTGTTAGCAATGGCTATCTACATGATAGAGCAATTTACTGTCTTGGTGAAACAAAAGAAAAGATATTCCAGGAATATATTAATGGTTGTATATGTTGTAATTGTATAAACTGAGATGATTTTCCTTCTGAAATTGGCAGGACTTCGCATATTTGAAGAACTTGTTGAAGTTGATTACCTTGTGCGTTATTCCTGTCTTTCTTTATTTTCATGGTGTGCTAGATTTCATAGGATGTTTTGGGAAACATAATCATCTTCAATTTGCTTCTTTATGTAGCCAAGGCCCAAGGAGCTGCAGT
Source organism: Gastrolobium villosum (assembly GCA_032173675.1). Lineage (NCBI taxonomy): Eukaryota > Viridiplantae > Streptophyta > Magnoliopsida > Fabales > Fabaceae > Gastrolobium > Gastrolobium villosum. Next base: position 5,465 of record JAVKPL010008091.1, on the reverse strand, counting down.
CGAGCTATGAAGGCAGTAAGTGTTGTGGAGGCTACTTGTGAAGAAATTTTTGAGCTTGTGATGAGCATGGATGGGACACGGTTTGTTAAGGAGAGAAATGAGGCATTGTTAAGTTATAACTGGTGAATGAATGGGGCATTGTAGGAGCTCGCATCAATTTCAGCTACTTAAATATTATTTTGCTATTTCTATGAATTGCAGTAATTTTTGTTCAGATGGATGCTAGAGTAATGGGGGATGAGAATGTTGTGGTGGATAAGTTGAGTGGACAAGCAAGAAAAGATAAGAATATAAGATTTGGAACGAAATTACTCGGGAGATTGTTGGATTAATACGTATTGAGAAGATGATAGAAACTCATCTAAGGTGGTTTGGTCATGTGAGGAAAAGAGTTAGAAATAACATGATCGGTAAAGAATCACTTCAACTCAAAACCTTGTATAAAAGGAATTATGGCAAAATGGTAATTTGCCAAGAACGTAAACCGAGGCATGAAAAATGGAGTTAGAGATTTAATATGACAAAAATAATGCTGGAAATGGAATCAGGACGGAAAATTGAGTGAATAGGCAAATTTGGGAAAAATTGATGAATAGTGATTTTTAAGTGTTAAATACTGCGGTACGAGTGTACCGATAAGTGCAAAATTTTTATGAGAATTTTGAGGAAAGAAAAATATGACATGGACTGGAAAAATATGTAGATTAAGAATATGTGATCATAATTTTTATCGGGATTAAAGTTAGATCGCGTGTGGGACCCGTGGGATCAAAACCCACTTAAGTTCCCTCACTTTTCCCCTCACTCTCACGCTCTCTCTCTCCTTCCTCTTCTTCTCCACCGTGAAACCCCCCCCATTTGCAAGAACATGAGCATTTCTTCTCCTCTCCACCATTTCTTCAATTCCTCACCAAATCACTTGATTTTGGTGTTGAAATCTATTGTAAACAACCTTCCAAAGCCATTGGTAACACTTAGAAGCCATGAAATCATCTCCTTGGGGCGAAAATGGACAAACTCAGATCCGACCCCTTTGGTGTTCTTGGAGTTTTTGGAGTTTTTGGATCTCTTTTGGATTGATGGAGCCTTGGTGGTGTTCCTACACTTGATGGTGAGTATATTTGTGGTATTTTTATGGTTGGATTCATAGATCTAGGAATTTATGCTTTAAACCTTTGATTTTAGATGTGTGACGATAGAGAGCTCAAATGGAAAAATGCTATTAGATAAAAAGGCCTTAGAATGATGCATGAAAGCTAGAAATGCTATGATAAATTTTGGTGAAAAAGTTGGATTTTAACTTAGGAAAAATTATGAAGATTTCATGAAAATTGGTAAGTGATGTAATTGAATAATTGAATGGTGGACCATTGGTATAGGTTGATAATGTGATTATATGATTAGTGTGTGTGTTAAAATGGAAGTGAAAACCTTGTAGAACCAACTTTTGAGGAATTCGAACCATAGAGTGGTTTGGAGGAAAAATGATGTAAAGGTTGTGAATTTGACGGAACATGATATAAAATGATGTTTAATTGGATAATGGTATAGTGTGGTATAGTGGAATGAGAAGAAAGAATGTGTGATTCATGAGGTATGTGGTAATTTGAGTTATAAAAGAGATTAAAGTTAAATGAATGAGTATTTGAGATAAATGATTGAATTGTAAATGATTTGATAATCATGTTGTGAATTATCTAGGTTGCCTCTGTTGGACGCTTTGGAAGCGGGTAAGCTTGGAGCTTACGTTTGGAGCATGGGCTCGGTATTGAGGTAACCATTGGAACTGGGGTTTAGCCCTTGTGTGCTCCACCACACCTAGTGGATGGTTGTGGTTGGATTATGTGGTTATGACATTGTGTGATTGTGTGCTTGTATGCATATTGCTTGATTTTGTGAAAATTGTTTGGTCACTGGCCAGTTGACGTGTGTTGGTTTGGACATCCGCTGGGTTCGTCCTACGGGAGAATGCCAGTTGGAATGCCATGGTGTTGACTCTGGGAGCGACATCAGGATGATCCAAGCGGGGGACGTCCGCCGGATAGGGCTCATGAGGAGTTCCGGTTGGGTATTGCCATGGAGTCTGCTCAACCATGGGAGAGGCGCCAGGACTGTCTCGGGAGTTATATGATGGAGTCCTTGAACATGAATCCATGAGTGGATGTTCTTGGGTTGTCTCCAGTTGATGGGTGATATTGCATTGCTTGCATATTATATGATGTTGTATTTGCACATTGAGTGAGCCATGGGGTGGAGAAACCTCCAGGGCCCTTGGTTTACTGAGATATATTTATATATCTCACCCCGTGTTGTGGGGCATCATTTCAGGTTAGGTTGAGCCTGGAAGAGTGGAGCATGAGGTGCATGTTGGAGGCACCATGTGATGAGCATTGGATAGGGACACATCTTGCATATGATGTATGCTTTAGAATTAGATCATGAACTTATGCATGTTGAAAATGCCATGCTTTGTATGTTCATGACTACATGTTAGATTCTTCAATATGATGTATATGTATAACTTTGGAACCTATTGTATATTTGAGTGAGCATGGGACTTGTCCATTGCCACATTCATTGTAATTGAAGTCTTGGCAAGAATGTTGTAAAATGGTCCATAATTGTTGTAAAATGGCCATTGGATTAAAGACTTGCAAATGATCCTTAATTTAATGAAAATGCATGTTTGAAGGGCCTAGAGCCTTAATTATAGTATGTTTAAGTGTTGTGTGGAGTATCAAGGGGTTAGGGATGGATTACACAACCCTTTTTGGGGCTTAAAATGCTGTAATCTGTCATTTTGCTGCATAGTAATCGATTACCCAAGCATGGTAATCGATTACCATGCAACAGGGGACGAAAAATCAGCTACTGTCTTCACTGGTAATCGATTACTGAGGCTTGGTAATCGATTACCATGTGAGGTAATCGATTACCCAAGCTTGGTAATCGATTACCAGAGCAGAGGAGGTCAAAATTTGGCTACTGCCTCATTTTTGACAGGTGGTAATCGATTACCACCCACTGGTAATCGATTACCACAGTGCAATTTTTGAAAATTCAGGTTTTCTTGACTTAAAGAAAGGGGCATAACTTGTTGGGTAGAACTCCAAATGATTCGCGGTTTGAAACCACGCGTAGCTTATGTAAAGGGCTAGAACTTGGTAAGAAATGATAATAAGTTGATGGATTTAAAATGAGTTGAATAAAAAGAAAAGTTTAGTGTTGTTGTTAAGCTAGATGCTTCCGCGTATTGCATTTACAATTATAGCGTTGTTTTAAGTGATTACGGAAAAGGTTATGGATATGAAAAGGAATAAGAGAAAAAGATAAAAGGAAAAAGTTTGCCCGTAATTTAATTAATCCAACTACTGTGATTGTAACTGCGCTTAATATCATAATCAATGTTAACAATACCGGTACGTAACGGGCTGTTACATTTTATGGTATCAGAGCAGTTTCTTTAGGGAACTCTGATTATTGTGTAATTGAGGTGAGTGTTGTATAGTTGTACGTAGACACTTATTGACTGCTACACATGTGATTCCTTAGTTTGGGCCTGATCAACCCATCTCTTTGTGTTCAATGTGTGGTCAGTGTAAGATGCCTTCGTGACAACCCTAGAGCACCAATGCCAGTCTTTAGGCTAAGGTGGTGGTTGCAATGTTGACTACCCCACGGATGGATATGTTAGTAAGTAAATTTGATGTCATTGAGGACTTAGTGAGAATAAATTGTGATACTGTCATTGAGGACTTAGTGAGAATGAATTGATATAAGAATTTTAACCACTTTGGGTAGAATGCTACCATAGCCGAATGTGTGGTCTTATGGTGAGTAAGTATGATTGACTGGGGTGATATGGGTATTATGATGTTGGTAAGTCTTCCCTAAATGTATGGGAGTTAGAACAATGGAGTGTATGTGGGAAATTAGTGGTATATCTTTGACATGGTGGGAATTGAAACCCCAATGAATTTGTAAAAAACTTGAGTATGAATGCTTATGTGTAATATTGGGTACCTTAGGGTAAAATGATAAGGTTATAAGACCCTTAATGAGGGCATACACTTGGATGACTTAAGATGCTTGGATGTAGAAATAGATTGAGATTTTAAAATTTGAATTGAGGAATGGGAGTAACTTAAAAGAACTATGGAAATGATGTGTTAGATAAATTCAATGTTGAAAGTGGGACTTTAGTCCATGATGAGTTAAAGTGGGCTTAATCTAAGTGAGGATATTATATGTGTAAAAAGGATAATATAAGAAGTTGAGAGAATTACCATGTGCGGCATTTGATGAATGTGATTGAAAGTATGAAAATCCATAAGTTAAGGATGATTGGACTTGACAAACGTGAGGTGAGAAAATATAACGGAGTGTGGTGTAATAATGGTATTACTATGCTTCCATAATGATGTGGAGCATTGCAAATTGGATGAAGCGGTTTAAATATACGTGGATAGTAATCCTGTGATGGCTAAGTGTAATTTGAAAATATATATATATGTGTGAATGTGTATGCTTTGTGAAGGCCGGGGTGCCTAAATGTATATTTGTGTTGTTTTGAGTTAGTAAACTCTGTGGAAAAAGAAAGAAATTTATTTTTGGTAAAAGAGTAATGATGTAAGTGAAATTCCCTATGATGGGAAATATGAAGAGATTGTCTCTTTGGAGTGTCATTGGATGCTCAATGTGGTATGGGATTCATGATGGAGTCCCGGTGTGCAAGTTATACCATGGCACACAGGTTGGTAATATGTGACAATTAATGTTGTCCTGGGTTTCCCTTTGTGGATTGAATCCTAAGAGGTGTTGCTCTTGGAAGTCCCAGGCGAGCACTGCTCGAAGTTGATAATGTATCTGGTGGTCCTGATGCACGGGATGCATGGACTGTTAAATGAGGACACTCTTGGTGTCATAGTGAAATATTGAGAAAAAGGTGAAGTTATTCTACTGAAGTGGATCTTCTACAGTGTTGAGAATGGCTGCTATAAGTCATGATGGACAATGGATTAAGACTGTACCGAACATGGGTACTGTTATGAATTGAAAATTTGGTGTCAAAATATGAGAAAGATGATGGAATCATGTGAGGATGATTATGTTATAGACAAAGACTAATGACTAGTCAAGTTAAATGAGTATAATGATGAGAAAAGAACCATATTGGAAAGTTATAATGAATGGTGCGAGAGTAAGATAGAACTAGTACACCATTAGGTATCTATATAAGAATTGTTTGCCGTTATATACGGATTTGATGTGAATGTATTTATTTGTATGGCTATCTCCGTATGGATTATGTTCCCGGAGATTATTATTATGTTGTATAAGTAAAGTGGTGCGAGGTAGAACCTTGTGTTGTTAGTGGGACTGTTAGTACAGCCGATGGCATGTTACCTCTTCTTGCGTGAATTATAGGGACAGATTCTCTGATTGGTGGGGCATTGCACCTGGGG
>JAVKPL010008090.1:0-32113 GCA_032173675.1 Gastrolobium villosum | reverse complement strand
ACTTAATGTTCTCTCTCCCATCTTTTCTAAGGATCCCATTGTTATCCTTGGTAGCAGCAAAGCTTCATGTTTTGCGTTTGAGATCTCTAGGGGAGCTTTTGAGAGAAACGTCTAGGGTAGTTTGATTCAATTCTGGAGAGGTTGAGTTAACCACCACGTTGGTGCATTTGATTCTTGTAACCATTATTTTCATAGTGGATTTTGATCTGGACTAGGTCCCGTGGATTTTTACTTCTTCATTAGAGAAGGTTTTCCCACGTTAAAATCTGGTTGTGTTCTTCTCTTTCTCTTATCTGTTTTTGATTTTTTCGCTACTTAGTCCGACCTGGTGATATACAGGCCGTAGTACTGTCGAGATCCGAGCTCCGGATCTGGTTGATTGACTTCCGCTCAAAAGGCTTCCTAGCCAAGTTTAAGGGAACCGAGTTCCCAACAGTAGCAACATTTATGGAAACATTATTATATTTCATATTTGTTATATGACATTAAGTCACTTATTTATTTCACTTGCATGTCTTATCAAATTTGGACCTTTTATTTTTTGTTTGATGAAATAACTCTGTGTTTGTAGAGACATTGTGATGGAATATATCACAAGAAAGTAAGGATTTTGGGATTTACCTTGTTTGAGCTGTTGTCTTAGGCACTTGGCTTTAATCATTCTTACCTTAACGAATGGTGGGGAGATTGATATATCTACCTCATACTAGAACTGTTCTAGCTTATGCAGTTAGTATTGTCAACCAATTCATGCTTGATCTGAGGAAAAAACACCCACAAGCAATGGACAGGATTCTTCAATATCTAAAAGGCACCCCAGGCAAAGGATTATTATTCTAGAGAGGAGGAAAACTATACTTAGAAGTTTATACATATGCAGATTATGCTGAATCCATGACTGACCGACGGTCTACTTCGAGCTATTGTATGTTTCTCTGTGGAAATTTAGTAAATTGCAGAAATAAAAATAAAATGTGATTGCTAGGTCAAGTGTACTGGCAGAATTTCGAGCCATGACTCATGGTATCTGTGAATTATTATGGCTAAAAATCATTCTTGATGATCTCAAGGTGAGATGTGAATGATCTATGAAGTTACTATGTGATAATAAGTAAGCTATCTGTATCGCCCACAATCCAATTCAAAATGATCGAACCAAACATATTAAGATTAACCGCCACTTCATCAAAGAAAAACTAGACAATGAACTGATCATTACTCCATATATTCCTTGTGGTCGTCAATTGACTGATGTCGTGACTAAGAGACTTTCTAATGATAGATTTTAAGAACTTACTAACAAGATGAGAATGATAAAATATTCATTCTTCACCTTAAGGGGGAATGTTGTAAATATTAGATTAGAGTTATCTGTTACTGATATTGTGATAATTTATTTCCTTTTTTCTTCTTAGGATTTCTTTCGGTTTTAGTATTTGAGTTTATTCCTTTAAGCCCATTAGACTTCTATATATTGTAACCTGTTGTTTGTATTATACACAATTCAAATTATACAAAATTCCCAATAAAACTTAGGGTTTTATAATTTTGAATGAGAAATGAAATCTTATGTTATAGAGATAACAAGCATGTGGGACCCACATATTAAAAAAATTATATGTAGGATCCATGTCAGCATGAAAATCGAAAGGTGTGTAAGAAAATTTGAATACTTGACTAAGAATTATAAAACCCTAAAACTTATAAACATAAATCGTCGTTTTGCGTGTGTAAATAAACTTGCTAAAATAGTAGACTTTCTGAATGAAGTCTTTGGCTTCTCATCGAATAAAATGTAAAATGTGCCAATTTTTTCCACATTGGCGGCTATTTCGGTGTTCTCCCTTACCAAACTTTTCTTATCTTTTCAAGTGAGTATTATCGTCACTGATTTCAGATTTGGTACACAGAACACTGTATTTTCTGCTTGTATATTTCCAAGTATGGTTAATCCAAGCACAAATGAGTTAGAGAAAGGTAATGATTCCACTTATGACAGGATGGCTGAAGTTAAAGCATTTGATGATTCAAAACTTGGTGTAAAGGGCCTCTTAGATTCAGGGGTGACAAAGATCCCACGCATGTTCTATTCTGTTGACAAGTTGGACCTCACTGAGACCTCAAAAAGTGACTCAAAGTTCACTGTCCCAATCATAGACCTTCAAGACATACACCAAAACACATCTCTTCATGTTGAAGTACTTGACAAGATTCGAAGCGCAAGCAAGGAGTGGGGATTTTTCCAAGTAATCAATCATGGTATTCCAGTACATGTTTTGGATGAGATGATCAATGGAATCCGTAGGTTTCATGAACAAGATGCTGAGGTAAGGAAACAATTTTATTCCCGGGATTACAATAAGAAAGTCAGATATTACTCCAATGGTAGCTTGTTCAGAGATAAGGCTGCTGATTGGAGGGACACAATTTCATTTTTTCTGAGTCCAAATCCTCCCAATTCAGAAGAAATACCAGCAGTATGCAGGTAATGTTATTAATACTAATTTTGCTGCTAAAAGTACAGTGGATCTTTTCTTAATCAAATTTGAAGAACTCCAAGATTTTTTATTTTTATTTAAAACATCGAAACGAGCTTAAGCGAAGAGAGGCAAATTTATGCTAAACTACCTTTCTCCTGAGTTTGGATAAGGTAATGTTCTGCCTGTGTCCGACCGTAGGTCGGATATTTGTTGTTGCATCTAGAGCTTTCTCCTAGATACCTATGAGTTAGGTATCTTGGAGACAGCGAATCACCACACACTATATGATGGCCTTAGCCAGAAGGGGTGTGTGTACTGTCGTGATTGTAGAAAGTAGGGTTAGAGAGATCAGTCATACCTGTGATCTTTAGCTCCTATTTATAGAGTTTATCTCTGGGCTTGTGCTAATTGGGTTTCATGTAGGCATTCATGTAGGCATGGGCCCCAGGTCCATAACAGGTACCACAAAGGTTCACCACTGCCCTTGATTATACTTTGCCAATTTAATAGGGTGGCTTCTAAAAGTTCATAGTATTATTATCGGGAATAGCTCATGTGTAAATTTAATTGCGTAAATTATCATGTGTAAATTTTCTATCTATCTCACTTTTCATAGATATATCTTTGTAGTGATTTGAAAAAATTATGGGCCTAAGTTTTTCTCTGCTGTTTTTCTCATATAAGCAATAAAGTCAGTAGTGGAGGGCAAACCTTCAAGCAGTAATAAAGTTGCTTTTCGTGACTAGAAAGTCACGGATTCGAATTGAAGAAACAGTCTCTTTATAAAAATACAAAGATAAGATTATATACAATCCACCATCACCCTTCCCCTCGTAAGTTAGGGGGCCTTGTGCAGGGTGTGACATTTGGACCTTATTACTTGCGCAATTCACTTGCATACCTCATCAAATTTGGAACTTTTCTTTTGTCTTTGACGAAATAATTCTGTGTTTGTAGAGACATTGTGATGGAATATTCGAAGAAAGTAAGGATGTTGGGATTTACATTGTTTGAGCTGTTGTCTGAGGCACTTGGCCTTAATCCTTTTTACCTCAAAGAATTTGACTGTGTTGAAGGACAATTTCATATGGGTCACTACTATCCAGCATGCCCTGAACCTGAGTTAACTATGGGAGCTACGAAGCACACAGATGGTGACTTCATGACAATCCTTCTGCAAGACCAGATGGGTGGTCTTCAAGTTCTTCATGAGAATCAATGGGTTGATGTTCATCCAGTGCATGGTTCACTTGTTGTAAACATTGGTGATCTTCTGCAGGTTAGTACTGTAAGCACATATATAGTAATCATATTTCACTTTTTCTTGTAATATTCTTAGTTTTGATTGTTTTCTTTGTAACAAAGCTTTATGCGAAAATAATTACATCAATGGAATAGGATTGTCAATCCATAAACTGCAAAATTCAACAGAAAAGGCAATAAAGGAAACCTTGTAATTGAATAAAAATAGACCATGCCCCTTCACACTGACCATATGTTATTGATTAGATTTTAAACATTGCACCATCCCTTTATCAAAATTTCCATACCAAGTTATCTGCTTCAACGTTTCTGCTGTTACTTACATCAAAGCCACACGGTTTATTCATGTTCTTAGCATCCATTTCCCTAATCTTCTGTATGATAACATGTGGCTTCCTTATTCTATTTCAAAGTCCTTTTTTCTACAAAATTGTCATTGCCATCTATATTTCCTTTGAATTACAGCATTAAATTGGTAATGTTTTAAAGTATATGATGCAACATCATAGCGACCTAAAATGTTTTCAGTACTTCTATTACTTACCATTAAGTAATGCATTATAATTACCAGCTTGAATGTCATGTTTTATTCTTGATGCTTTGGTGTTCCTGCCATCTATTGTTGTTATGACTTATCAAAAATAAAATCGCTGACATTCAGAACTTTTCATAATTATATTTATGAATCTCCTTTTTCTATTGCAGTTTATAACAAATGACAAGTTCATCAGTGTTTATCACCGGGTCTTATCGAGGCATATAGGCCCTAGAATCTCTGTTGCAAGCTTCTTTTTGGACACATCACCAGAAGCTGCATCGAAGGTTATTGGTCCAATAAAGGAATTGTTATCTGAAGAAAACCCGCCTATCTATAAGGATGTTACTATGAAAGATGCCAGGGCGCATTATCTTGAAAAGGGTCTTGATGGGAACTCTTCCTTGCAGTCTTTCAGATTGTAAAGTTAATATTGAGAATTAGATTGGAGCACTCTTGATTCTTTGGGAGTTGACTTCAACATCTGATGAATTTTAAATAAACATTAGCAAGTTCTAGAGACAGAACAAGGTAAAGGCACCCTTAAATATTTGAACTATACTGGAGTAAATCTTCTAGTTTCTGTATTATGATAATAAAATATAGATTATTGATTATATTGTTCTCATAATACATAAGAATTTATTTTATGAAATCCTATCATGAAAGAGTGGTTGGAGCAACCTCCAACTTCAACCTTTTGTGATATTGCTGGGTATCATGTGGGGCTGTGGGAGCTTTCTGTAATCACTATTTAGTTTTTATAATGTAATCAACAACATAGAAAAGATTAAACAACCTTAAAATGTTGACAAACTTTCATATCAAAATGGAGGGAAATGTGGGGGTCTCTGACCAAGTAGAGCAATTGCTTGATGAATCTGAAGTTGGTGTGAAGGGAATTGTTGATTCTGGTTTATCTTATGTCCCAAGGATTTTCATTCATTGGCACTTGGCAACATAAACTGTGCAAATTTTCCTCTTCTTTCCTTTATATCAATCTTAGGATTTTAGTCATAGACTTGAGATTCTATTTGAAGACAATGCTATGAAGTCATTGCCAGTTCGTTCAAGTGATCAATCATAGGTATGTATGGAGTGTTCAGATTGTGATACTTGATAGGCTGTGGAGATTTCATAAGCAGAGGAATATGAAGAGAAGAAACAATTCTATTTGCGCGGTATGAAGAGTACTTTGCACTGATTAGGTATTTAGGTATAATCAACATACAATATCCATAGCAGGTGGTTAGTAGCACTTGTTTTACTATATTTCAACTTGTGCCAATGATGTGGGATCCATGACTCCATGTCATGTAGCTTACTAAATGATATAGAAGGAAAATCAAGAGTTTTAGCATTTAAAGTGCAATAAAGAGAATTTTTAGTTGTCAATAACTCTTGGGAGCATAATCTTGGAAGTTGGGTAATTATTGTTATTTCTATTTCCTAAGCAACATAACTCTTGGGAGCATGACTCTTGGGAGTTGGGTTTAGTTAGTGTTATTTCTATTTCCTAAGCAACACAACTCTTAGGAGTTATTTGTCTCTTTGTATTCTCATGCTTTTAGTTATTCTATAAATATAGGATATTTTGTAATGCAAAAAGCAGATTTGATGAATGAAAAAGTGTGTTGCAAGTTCTCAAACTTGTCTTGAATCTTGTTATCTTTATCTAACCTTGGGTTAGTGGTGAGGCAAGTGGGTTCTTTATCAGTTGGGAGGGTGGCTTAGCCTTTAATTTCAATTGTGGTGAACTCTTATCTATCCCGTTTACTTTTACAAAGTGTCTTTTCCCTTTTCTCATACCCATCACGTATCAACTTGGTACCAAGAGCACCGGTTCACATGGAAGAAGAAGGTCCAAGGTACAGAACCCGTGAGCAAAATCAGAATATGAGGCGTGACCAACAACTTGCAAATCTTGAAAATCAGATTGAAGAAATGCGCCAAGCTCTTGCTGATCTTGTCCAACGAAATCATCGTGGACGTAGGCGACATTCCAAAAGCACTCATAGCCCCTCCATTCATGATTCTTCTGCTAGTGACTCAAGTGTTTCTTCAAATGAGTCAACACCTCATGATAGAAGAAGGAGAAAATTCCAAGATGACTTTAGAGATGTGAAGATTGAACCGCCAGAATTTGATGGCAGCTTGAATCCCGATATTTATTTGGAATGGGTTCGTTCTATTGAACGAATTTTTGAAGCTAAGGACTTTGATGATGAGAAGTGCTTCAAGATTGCAAGCATCAAACTCAAAAAGTATGCATTAATATGGTTTGAGAACTTGAAGATAGAGAGGAACCGAGAAGGCAAGAGAAGGCTCAAATCTTGGGCTAAACTGAAGAGGCTGATGGATAAAAGATTTCTTCTTGCCAGTTACAAACAAGACTTGTATCTCAAAATTGCTTCTCTCAAACAAGAAGATCTGAGCGTTGAAAAGTATATTAGGGAGTATGAGCAACTCCTTATGACTAGTGGCCTTCATGAAGTTCATGAACAAAAAATTGCTCGTTTTATTGGCGGGTTAAATACCGATATTGCTGAGAAGGTGGAACTACAACCATTTTGGACTTTTGAAGATGTGTGCAAGTTAGCCATTAAAGTGGAGAAACATTCAAAATCAAAGAAGGTCGAGGAAGCTCCGAAAGAATTTAAAAAGAAGTTAGATGAAAAGAAATGTTTTAGATGCCAAGGCTATGGCCATTTTGAAGCTGATTGTCCTAATAGGCGGGTTATGACACTTAAAGAAATTGAAGAAATTGAGCATGAATATGAACAAGGTCCAGTTTGGGATGCTGAACATGATGAAATCCCGGATGAAGAAATTATCTTAGAAGCAGATCAAGGGGAGCATCTGCTTATGTTACAAAGAGTCCTCCATGCTACAGAAGAACCTAAAGAGAAAAGCCAAAGAGAAAGTATGAGTCCTTGTTCTGTTCCAGCTTTACACGTTCCTAAAAAGGATGGTACTATGCGTATGTGTGTTAATAGTAAGGCCATAAACAACATCACCATCAAGTATAGGTATCCAATCCCTTGCCTTGATGATATGCTTGATGAATTATATGGTTCTAATGTTTTCTCTAAGATTGATTTTCGCGGTGGATATCACCAAATTAGAATGAAGGAAGGAGATGAGCGGAAGACTGAATTTAAGACTAAAGGAGGGTTATATGAATGGAGAGTCATGCCCTTTGGGCTTTCTAATGCTCCAAGCACCTTTATGAGACTTGTGGATGAAATTCTTCATCCTTTCATTGAGAATTTTGTTGTGGTGTGTTTTGATGATATCTTTGTCTATTCCAAGAGTAACGAAGACCATGAGGATTTGAGGACAAATCCCAATTAGGAAGGGGAGGATGATACAGAAGGAAAATCAAGAGTTTTAGCATTTAAAGTGCAATAAAGAGAATTTTTAGTTGTCAATAACTCTTGGGAGCATAATCTTGGAAGTTGGGTTTAATTATTGTTATTTCTATTTCCTAAGCAACATAACTCTTGGGAGCATGACTCTTGGGAGTTGGGTTTAGTTAGTGTTATTTCTATTTCCTAAGCAACACAACTCTTAGGAGTTATTTGTCTCTTTGTATTCTCATGCTTTTAGTTATTCTATAAATATAGGATATTTTGTAATGCAAAAAGCAGATTTGATGAATGAAAAAGTGTGTTGCAAGTTCTCAAACTTGTCTTGAATCTTGTTATCTTTATCTAACCTTGGGTTAGTGGTGAGGCAAGTGGGTTCTTTATCAGTTGAGAGGGTGGCTTAGCCTTTAATCTAAATTGTGGTAAACTCTTATCTATCCCGTTTACTTTTACAAAGTGTCTTTTCCCTTTTCTCATACCCATCACGTATCACTAAACTACATAGCATTACTATGCAAACCCCATTCAACAATGTTCCATAATTTGCAAATACCAATGTTAGTAGGAGTCATAGCAACAAGAGATGTTTTGCCTTCTTGGTTAAGGCTCTTCGAACAATTTAGCCATCAATAAATTAGTTAACCAACAATCAATTTTCAATTATAAGAAGTCCAAATGATCATATGTAAAGTTTAGAGTTTCTACCCGATGCTTGATTGATTTGTACAGTATATACTAATTGCAGTTTGAAGGTGAAGTTATTGCAAAGAAATAAAATAAAAATTTCAGATTCATTCAACCAATTCAAAGATTTACAAACAGGACATGTGGGATTTCTCATAATAACAACTTTCAAGCTGCCCTTGAAGGAGCTTACTTCCAAGATTATCCTAATGGTTAGACAGCCTGAAATGTTCAAGTGTAGAGGTACCATTTATTCCTTTGGCAAAGAAGTGTGCCAAAAAGTCTTGTATTGTGGTTTCCTTGTAAACTGAAGGATTCTCCTTTGTCAGCAACTCACTTATAGGTCCATATAGTCTTGAAGTCTCAGGTGGAAGACGCTGCCTAAAAAAGCTTGCAACAGAAACTCTTGGACCTAATTTTTGGGCCAGAACTCTGTGGTGGACACTGATAAACTTATCATTGGTGATTAGCTGCAAAAAAAGATTGAGAAAACTGAGCATTGTTTCTACTAATAATATTAGAAATAGCTGATTTTGCCTTGGGAGTATGAAGTCTACTAAGATAACTAGTTCTTGATTCATGGCCACATTTTGATATGATAATTGCTCCCATAAAAATTTGAACAGAACATAAAACAGTTCTTATTTATTAATGTCAGAATTTTAATGACACATGTTAACTAGTTTTAAGATACCTAATAAGATAACTAGTTCTAAAAACTTGAAAGCTTGTTTTATAATTTATATAAATAACTCCCCAAAAAAATTGAACTTACTTGCATCAAGTCACCGATGTTAATGACCAAAGCACCAGGAATGGGGGTGACATCAACCCACTGGTTTTCATGCAAGACTTGGAGGCCACCAAGTTGGTCTTGTAAGAGAACAGTGAGAAAGCTACTGTCAGAATGACCATTGGTGCCCATAGTCAGTTCTGGCTCAGGGCAAGGTGGGTAATAATGGCCAAGCATGAAAAGTCCCTCTGCACAATGTATGTCCTTAAGGTAACTTGGATTGAGGCCTAATGCTTCAGAAAGCAACTCAAACAGAATTGTCCCTAGTCCCTTAACATAGTTTGAGTACCTGATTGTGATATCTCTGCAAGCAGTAGAACATTAGAAAAGTAAATAATTCTTCTTTCTTTCCCACTTTTCATATTCTTTCACAACCCTATAGGATTAGAAGTTTATCCTTTTTTTTAAAAGTAAATTTCTAGAGATTTCAAGGACACTAGGTTGGTTATTCATGTTGGGTATGTCTTATACTTCGCATTCAGATAATGACCCTTATTGGCCGGATGCAAAGAAAGCCAATGGTTTCGCTTATGTGTGATTGTTCGGTCCCAACAATTCATTTACTAATATGAAAATACCAATATAAGATTAATAAAAAAGGCAACCTGGTGCTATAAAGTTCAAGCTCTGTGCAAGATGCAGGAAAGTTTTGACCTATTATGTGGGTTTATACTAAGTAGTCTTATCTTGCATTTGCAAGAGACTAATTACATGATTTGGATGTGTAGTATTCAAATCACGAGAAACAAACCACCAAATCACATGGATAAGATTAATGACAAACACAAAATTATATACAAATTGGGCCGAAATTTTGTTAACTGAGAGGTAGCCAAATTCATCAGCAGATCTTTTACCTAAGGAACTAAACAAGATTTTCTATTTAACCACTAGCATGCTGGATTCTACAAACATACCTGCAAACATCAGGAAGTTCTTCAGGATTAGGAGGCTGAGGAGCCATTATAAAAGAAAGGGTGTCCCTCCAAGTTGCTGCTGAAGATGCATACAAATCAAAATTGGTAATATAATATACCTTTTTGGTCAAATCACGCGTATAGAATTCTTTCTTCACTTCAGTGTCCTTCTCATGAAATCTGCACACCCCATCAAGCATGTCATCTAAAACACTGGATGGAACACCATGATTGATCACTTGAAAGAACCCCCATTTCTCACATGCATATTTGACTCTCTCTATAATCTTATTGCGTGAACTAGTGTCTGCAAGTAGATCTCCCAAGTTTATGACAGGAATATTAAGCTTGGTGTCAAGGGAAGAAGAAGAAGGAGAAGAAGAGGAGGAAGATTTGTTGAGTTTATGCTGCTCATGAATGAATATCCTTGGGATTTTAGATAAACCAGCATCAACAAGTCCCTTCACACCAGCTTTTGATTCATCAAAAGCCCTCAGTTCTTCATACCTATTAAAGAATGATTCATGATTTGCTTCAACTCGATCTGCATCAGTGGTCACCATGTTTACCTCCATTTCCAATAATCACAAGGTTTTCTTTACTCAAAGTACAATCTCACCCATCTTTAGAAAAACAATCTAAATACTAAAATCTGCTTTGGAAACGTTGACCATGTTAACAACTGTACAAGTGTGTGTGTGTGTGTGTCTGTGTTCTGTATATCGGATTTGTCACAAGATATTTTTTTTATAATAATCAAATGATATGATGTTTGACGAGATAATATACTTTTGATATTTTAGTTGGAGCAAAATGCGCATGCAACCTAAGCAAACTTTACTTGGTGTCAGGTTATTTTATAGGGAAAACAATGTTGCTGGGTTTGCTATCTTCCTGTGGTTTATTTTATTTTTTTATTATTATATATGTCCTTCATTGTTAATATTATATAATTTGTCTAAAAAAAAAATAAAAAAATGCATTTCCCTTTATTATTATTATATATGTCCTGTTATTTGTAAAAAATAAAAAATCACTGTAGCATAACCTGTTGTAAATAATAATATTTATTTATTTGTTGTATTGAGCTTAGTCCAATAGATCATATAATCTCTTTAAATAGAGAACCCTTTATACAGTTAACATACAATTGAATAATATATCTGATTACCTTTTTAAGTAAATCACATGAGCATATATGATAAAAAAATCACATGGACATAAGTGATTTTGGAGTAAATCAGAGGGGTATTGGTGAACTTTTCCCTATTTTATGTCGATACGAGTTACATTCTTAATTTTAGTTGGTGATCCTATTTACATTTAATGATTCTAATTTATTAGTATATGAGTTTTTAAAAGTAAATAAATCGATGGCCAAAATTTGGTTTAAAATAATAACCTGCTCAAGAATTTTTTCTTCTTTTTCTTTTTTCAAATAGTGGGATCCACTCATTTTCTCTCTACCACATAAGATAATGTAGAAGATTAATAAAACCCTTAAAATAATAACCTGCTCAAGAATTTTGAATTCTGATACTTTACTTGAAGAGAGTTTTACCTAAACCTCATTCAGTCCAAGCAATTTGTCTCACAAATATACTTTAGTCAAAGACTGAGAAGTAAAGTCCATTGCAATTGCTTGGTGAGGATTAAATTTGAATCATTTGATATTATCATTTAACTTCACCCTTTAATTGACCTTACACATTTTATTTGGAAATGCCAATTTTGAGAGCCACTACCAGCACGTAATGCCATAACATGCGTGACAAGGAATTGGGCTAGTTTCAATTTTATTACATGGATTAGCCTAGAAAGACACCAGCTACCCCTAGCAGTGCACCTAGAGAACCACCAAACAACCATGAATTCATGATTCTGCTTGCTACTGTAGAACACGAGATCCATGCAATGAAAAAATAAAAATATTTTATCCATTTAATTCTTTTGAAAAATTATTTATCAAACTAAGTCGTGCATTCTGACAATGTGCATTCAAGTCATGCATCACCTCCGTATGTAATTTATGCAAAATGAAGTGTGCGCCTGCCATGTGTCGCGAATGCAAAAAGCGCATTGGTAGAGTGCACAGCTTGAATGTGCATGAGTGATGTTTGTCTTGTAAAACGCAACATGTGGCGGGCATAGCTGACTTTTGCACAAGTCGCATATGAGGATGATACGTGACTTGAACACGCGCATCTTTTATAAATTGATAAATAATTTGTCGAAAGAATTAAATAGGTAAAATGTTTCTGATTTTACATTGTATAGGTAAAAAAAAAAAAACCATAAAACTGGACTAGGATGAGGAGGAGAAGAAAGGAACTAAGAAATCTCAAAGTTCAAACTTATTTATATGCAGATAGTTACACACGACCAACTTGAAAGGGCCAATATCTCATTACCGATTTTAGGAATTTATTATTCATTGATAAATTTTGTAAATGCATTTCTTAAAACAAGATAAATCAAAGAAGGAAACTTCAATAAAGCTGACCCAAATATGTTTGCTATTCAATCATGGTAGGCCATAGTGCTTTTGCTTTCAGTCTCCAATGATTCAGTAGTTTCAAATCGTGTTGAAAATAAATATCTTGTATAACTTGGGACCAGTCTTTGTTTTTGATATATTACCGGTTTATTAATTATACATCTATACTAACATTTATTATAGTGTGATTTTTTCAAGACCATTTTCTCCATGTTTGAACTCAAGACCTTCAATTAAAGGGAACAAACTATTTACCATTTTGATCAATGATGATTGGTTGGAGTCATCTTTCTCAATTCTCTTCTTTATTGTATCATATTTATTTCTTTGTAAATTGATTTAGCTCGGTTTTTTCAGTAAAAGTTCAACATAGCCTATGCTTGTATGCAAATTGTTGATCTCTTTACTAATTTCTCAGGCATTAATCATGTAACTACATTTTTTTTTATGTTGAAACATCATATGTATTTTATGTGAATGACAGGTTCCATTCACTGTATTAGAACTGTTTTGACGAATGAGTCTTGAGGAAGATCACTTATTATGGTAAATTTGTTAAATTATTATATTTTCAATGATTTCATGTAAAATCAAGGGAAATAATAGCTTTGATGCCTCCCAAAATCGGCACCGCAACTTAGGAGTGTTTTTTATTTTTTGGAAACAATGGAAACAATCAACTTAGGAGTGTTAGGACATGTTTGGTGCATAGTGTAGGATAAGGTCTGATAATATAAGATCTGATAGTATAAAGCTTGATTGTATAAGAATTGATTGAATTTTAATACTATCCAGCGTTTGACATGATATTGTATAAAATATATATTGTATAAGATAATATCATCAGAATGTTGTGGGAATTGAGTTGAGCCTATGTCATGATGTTCCGGGAATTGAGACTCCCACATATCATGATATTCTTGGATTTGAGTCACAGGCAGACCATGATCCTCATCATTGTCCGAAGCATTAGCATCCTTAGTAAGAAGATGATCTTCCATTGCGATATTTTCATCATCGTCATCATCCTCATCCATAACCCAAATAGGATCATTTTCATCGTCCTCAGACATGTTAACAACTGGAGCAGTCGATGATGATGCATTATATGGAGAATTGAAAGCAACTAATCTCATGGGTAAAACAAAATCCTCTGCTTCGATAATATCTACATACAATTCTAAGAAATCTTTCCTTGACTGGTTGAAGAATTCTTCCATTACCATATATACGTATTCATCATCCACAACTTGCAAACTAATGCATTATTCTTTGGACCATAATCTTGTCGTGACCAGAGTGATACATTGGTCACCTTCGAGACCTAATTTTTGACGAATTTTCTAATGCAGTTCGTCAATTTTTGAGTTGTGCTTGATACATGTTGGCCTTTTCTCGCCTTCAAAAATTACATCACGTCGACCTTCTACTTTTCTACCATTATAATATAGAACAACACAAACAGAATCAGAACTCATTTTTTAAGTATATAAACAAAAAACACAAAAGACAGTATAAATAAGCAGGTGATAATGTATCTAAGAGTAAGAGTTTATGATAAAGAAGAGTTGCGAAGAATGTGGAAATGAATGGGGTTTAAATAAGAGATAACTGGGCCAATCGCATCCAAAATTGGGCAGGTAAGGGGCTTGGTTGCACCCCAGCATGGCGGGTTACGTGCTGGGTCGCGTCTGTTCGTGCCCAAAATGAGGCGCGACCAAACACTAGTTGTGCCCTGCTGGAGACGTGACCGGTCCCACCCAATTTTGGGTGCAACCGGTTACTATAAATCTGTAAATTGGTTCTACATTATTACGTTTTCATAATTTCTTATTCAATATTATTTAAATTTTTTCCCCAAAAATAAAATAAAAAACTAAGTTGGTTTTATTCTTTTATTATTATTATTTTAATGAAAATAAAATATACCTCCTTTTGCCGCTTATTGAGTAGTGTAACAAGAAAAATATAGAGGATAGAGGTTGCATTGGAAAGATAAGCTTGCGGTACACGTACGCCACAATGAATGTTGCCGGCGCCGGAAAATCTTTCGCCGGAAACTCCACTACTTATGACCGTTTGCAAGAACTGAAGGCCTTCGACGAATCCAAAGCTGGTGTTAAAGGTCTTGTTGACTCCGGCATCACCAAAGTCCCAAGAATTTTCATCAGGCCGCCGGAAGAGTCCTCCGCCGGCGAGGAAGTTTCCGGCGAACCGACTCAGACCCAGTTCAGGATTCCTGTTATTGACCTCAAAGATGTCACTGGAGACCGCTCCGGCGTGGTTGCCGGAATCCTGCAGGCTGCAGAAACGGTGGGGTTTTTCCAGGTGGTGAATCATGGAGTACCCATAAAACTGTTGAAGGAGATGGAAGCGGCGGCGCGTGAGTTCCACGAGCTGCCACAAGAGTTGAAGGTTGAGTATTATAGCAGGGAGCTGATGAAGAAGGTGAAGTATGGGAGCAACTTTGATTTGTATCAATCAAAATATGCTAACTGGAGAGACACTCTCTTTTGTGTGATGGGTCCTGAACCGCTTGATCCACAAGAATTGCCTCTTGTTTGTAGGTAACTTTGAACTTTCAAGATGGGAAAGCCATGAAGTAATATAAAATTGAAAACTTTTTATCAATGCATGAACTCAAGTTTGATGGGCATGTCATTGAGATTACTTGACTATCAAATATGTGTTTTGTAAATTGTAAAGGGAATATTGTTCTACCTTGCTAAAATGTATTTTTAGTTATGTTTATTTTGTGCTTTGAATTTTAATATAATTTGCAGGGATGTGACAATGGAATACTCTAGGCAAATTCATGTATTGGGGAGTCTTTTATTTGAATTATTATCAGAAGCACTAGGACTGAAGCATGACCATCTTGAAGGCATGGATTGTGCTAAAGGTCACTTAATTTTAAGTCACTATTATCCAGCATGTCCTGAGCCTGAACTGACTATGGGCACTACCAAACACTCTGATCCTGATTTCCTTACAATTCTGCTTCAAGATCACATTGGTGGGCTCCAAGTTTTGAGCCATAATGAGTGGATTGATGTTCCCCCACTTCCTGGAGCTCTAGTAGTGAACATTGGAGATCTGCTACAAGTAAGTCCATTCTTCTTTCTCCACACCTTTTTCATTTGCACCCTAATAAAGTCCCCTATGATTTGCATATGTGACTAGTGCTAAGCTTTCTTTATGTGAGCAGATCACATTGCACGGTTTGATACTATCATCATTCTGAATCTCAATGTTTACCGTACAATATGGATCCGAATTCATTGCATTACACTCATCTAGTGTAATGCAATGAATTTGGATCTACACTAGATGAGTAATACCAAATGGTAGTAGCTTAGTTGGCGTATAGGAGCTGAGTAGGTGGTGGGGGTGAGAGCATGTGTTCGATCCTCCCAGTATCACCTTTGGAAGAGGTTTAAAATCTTAATTCTGGATCCGCCACGAATCAGACTAGTGGCAAAGCGATTAACCGATGACATTCACAAGTATATTTTACCATTTTTGGCATCCAGGTTCATTATTCCATTTTCGGCAACAAGCATATGCTTTTCCTTATGACCCTCAACATAGTAAAACATAATTTTGAGCATAACCTGCGTCATCGTTTTATTTTCATTGTTCTTCCAATTAATTGATGTTATGTGGGTTAGGCATTAATTGCAATGGTGGGATAATAAGTCTTTCATGGGATAGATGCCAATGAACAATGAAGTTTGTGAACATAAGATTGATCCTACCTTTGTTGTTTGTTTATCAGGAACAACTCTCTGCCTGTGAATTTAGTTATTGGTATGAAGAACTATTTAGCTGAAAGTGGATTGTGTGTTACAATATTGCAGCTAATATCCAATGACAAGTTCAAAAGCGTGGAGCACCGTGTGCTGGCAAACCATAGAGGGCCTAGAGTATCAGTGACATGCTTTTTCACTCTTCATCTCTACCCAACAACAAAAATTTATGGCCCCATCAAGGAACTATTGTCAGAAGATAACCCCCCAGTTTATAGGGAAACATCTCTGAAAGATTTCATTGCTTACTATGATAACAAGGGACTCGATGGGAATTCAGCTCTTTCCCATTTTATGTTACGACGGTGAATATGGAAGTGTAAGTATAGGTCTTTCACGATCATTCTTAATTTACAATAAGTTGAAATGATAATGCATGTGGTAACTGAGGTCAACGGTCATAGTCATAACTTTGAACATAAATGGTATAAGACTTTGCGGCACACTACAATTCCAAAGGCTAAATGGTATTTCTGCAGTCTACTCTACAATACTTCAGCTTGTGAAGAATGAGGATATATTATGGAAGGGAGCTCCATTTTATTATTATTATTTTTTTGATAACAAGGGAGCTCCATTTAGTTTTGCTTGAAATTTGTGTTATAGTGAGAAATCTGGCATGTTGAATTGGTTGTTTGTTCAACTCTGTAATCTTGGTTTAATGAGTCTGAAATTTTATTAGGCACGTGAATTGTAATTGGTGTAAACAGTAGAGAGCAATCAAGCATTTAGTTGGAACTTGGAACAATAAAATTTGTGCAGTATCATTTGAACTTTGTTGATTGTTGAGATAATATAGTCCCACGTAGAGCTGTCAAAACAGCCCCCAGCCCACGGGCTAGCCCCTACAGCCCCAATTTTTAACCCTTCTTTTTTCAGCCCACTTATAAGAGGGTTATTTTTGGCCCTAGCCCCATTAACCCTCATTTTTGTTGGGTTAGGGTGGGGTTAACCATGGGCCAGCCCACTTTTTTTTTTTTTTTTTCATGCTACTGGGGTCTTGCTGTAAAACACGGTACAAAATAGCTATTGCTTTCTACTGTCCACAGATAAAAAAACTTGGGGAAGCTTATTTTTCAAAATCTTTCTCTCCTGTTAACATATGTGTGCTTGTAATTCTTCTTCCATGCTTTATAGGCATATGTGCAGATATAGCTACATCCAAGCATGAACATTGGTCTTCTCTAGCTCCTCTTCCTTTTGAAGTTGTAACTTCTGCCGGACAAAAGGCTAAGGAAGAATCTTGGAACAAAAGTGAGTATGTTGATGATCCAATTATTAGTTGGGTTTTTTTCTCACTTAAATTAGCTACAATGAAGTCTAAAAAGGACATGGATCAGATGCTGATGATCCAGATATGAGCAAACCTGTTCGTGATTTGAGTGATCTCACTGGGGAAGGAAACATTGAGAGCATGCTTTTTGTTGAGATGGGTTTGAGGGAGCTTGCTTCACTAAAGGTTCTCCATCAATGTTATTAAGTTAACGCTTTTTTGGTTCAGCTCTTTAATTCCACGTTCTCCTTTTGGACGTTCAAGTTACAATGAACTATATTTTAAGTCTTATTACTTTCTTAAAACATGGACACCCAGAAACCATGCAATTTTAAAATTACTTTCTTTAAAATTTAGTAATTTACTTTAGACAAACATGCAATTTTCAGGACTCTTGCACAACTTTTTCTTTCCGATTCTGCCATTGTAGTATTTGATTTTGCTTCAATTTCTAACTCAGCTGCCTTTTGGAAATACCCAGAACATTTTTTAATGGGCCAAAAAATACAGAGAAGACTACCGAAATCTTGTTGTGCACACCTTAAAGTGGAGATGTATGAAGCTAAAAAAATGCAGAATATTTTTTAATGTGGCCCGCGGGCTGGCCCTAACCCGTTGGGTTATATGAATTTTTGGCCCGTGCGGGCTGGTTAATATGTGGGCTGTTTGGCCCTGGCCCGCGCGGGCGAGGGCCTAACGGGGCGGGGTGGCCCGTTTTGACAGCTCTAGTCCCACGTTGGTTGTATGAGCAACTAATGTGGCCTTTATAAGGCATTGGACACTCCTACCCTCTGAGCTAGCTTTTGGGTGGTGCATCCCAAGGTTCTTTACATGATATCAGAGCCTCGCCATTCCCCACTTTCTCTGGAATTTCTTAGCACAGGTAAGCCGGGCCTGTTGCATTGTCCACCCTTGAAGCCCAGTGGGTTCTTGTGTGAGGGGGCATGTTGAGATAATATAGTCCCACATTAGTTGTATGAGCAACTAATGTCCTGTTGCATTGTCCACCCTTCAAGCACAGTGGGTTCTTGTGTGAGGGGGCGTGTTGAGATAATATAGTCCCACATTGGTTGTATGAGCAACTAATGTGGCCTTTATAAGGCCTTGGGCACTCCCACCATTTGAGCTAGCTTTTTGGGCGGTGTATCTCAAATTGAGCAATTGATAGCTGAAATTGATAACCAAAACTTAAAGGGTTTTATTAGTCTCATTTAACATAAGATAACTATCTTATGTTGTAGAGAGAAAATAGGTGGGTCCCACCATTACAAGAAAAAAGAAAAAAAAAGGTCGAAAATCGAAGTGAGAGAACATGAGAAAAGATATCTTATGTGAAAGGAGAGTAATATTTCCCAAACTTAAAAGGTTAATGCTTTGTGTTGGATAGATTAATGATGAGGAAGAGTTCGATGTAATGTGACCATCTTGATTATTGATTTTTGTCTATCTAATGGTTGTAATTTATTGAGTTATATTAATTAACTAATTGTTAATTCTAAATAAATTACAATCATTAGATGATTGAAATCAACGGTTGAGATGAAGAATAATATTTCTTAGTTTTATACTGAAATCAAAATATCCGTTTATCAAAAAAAAAAATAAAAATAAAAAATATCCATCCTCATTAATAATATAGTCTAAATCTATAAAGCACCGACACTTCAAAAATACTGACGTGTCGTGTCCGACACTCTCGGACACTCCGACACTCCCCGACACTCCAACACACGTTATATAAATTCAAAAAAAGGTTTAAAAGTTACATTGCGTTGAGATTTTAGTTCCAACTATTAGATTCGTTGGATTACAATTACTATTTTATTGAGCTTAATATAAATATTCAGGATATCTTTTGTTTTTTTGCAAAATTTATGAATATTATAAGTTTAGACTCATTTTCTTATTATATTATTGAATATTAAATATAATATACACCACATAAATTAAAAATATTATTTAATATCAAAATGTGTCGTGACGTGTCGAAATCTAACATTTTTTAGAATTAACGTGTCAGAGTGTCGTGTCGTATCGTGTCACGTGTTCCGTGTCAGTATCGGTGCTACATAGGTCTAAATAATATTCTCACATATAAACTAAGGGATAAATAAGAGTTATGTTGTAGGAAAAATAATTTGGTTATGTTAAGATAAGACGAACAAACGCATTGAACAAAGTATCTTATCCTATTTTGTTTTTATTATTTTTTTTGTATTATAGTGTTGCATGATAGGAATTTCCTTTATGTAACATGACAAAATAAAAACCCATAAACTAATAAGTGAGTGTATAGTTATTTGGGTTTTTATGTGCTAAATCCCAATAACTTATGTTAGTGTTTTCCCTAAACTGTAACAATTTTTAGCATTTCAAAGTTAATATCTCTTCATGTAATATTTTAAGCATATCTAAATATTTCTCGTTTAAAAGTTCTTCAAACACTTTAATATATGGGCTTTGATCATATGTATGCAAACATATTTCTCCAACCATTGGGATAAGTTTGTCTCAAGTTCCCTTAGGGATGTTTGGTTGAAGAGAAATTTGTATGAATAATAAGAAAATGAGATTAGTAGGGAAATGGTTGGGAAGTGAGTTTGGCAGGAAAATGCAAAAAAAAAAAAAAGTCTGGTAAGAAAAAAATTTACCGGGAAAATTAGATAACTTTTGTAAAGTCTATGTTTGGCTTTTGATAAAATATAGATGGGAAAAAATATGCTTTTACTAAAATAACCTTGATTTTTAAAAAGGCTGAATAAGTCTTGCTACCCTTTACCCCTAATCATTTATAAGAAACGTGTGTGTTGGCTTATTGTAAATAGTGGTTTACCTAGGTTTTCAAAAAAAAAAAAACCACCTACAAAAACTCTTTCTAAACAGTGCAGAAACCTATCTTTCATCGACAAAGTTGAAAAAGCAAGGCAAATGGAATGATGGGGATTTTGTGTTAATCTACAGAACCAAAAATTAGCTTTCTGGAAACCTTATTTCATTTGCATAGGAAAATCTTGGAACGCTTAAACCAAACACCACCTTATAATTATGTATTATGGGTAGTATATAATTATAATATTAAAAAAAAAATCTACATCAGCAGACAAGTTATAAAAAGTGACTGAGAAGAGAGCAAAAAAAAAAATAACTTTAATGTTATAACTATGTATTACCCTTAGTACATAGTTAAAAGAGATACCTTGACATAAGTTTAGGGTAGGAAAAATATTAACCTTATATATATATATATATATATATATATATATATATATATATAAATATATATATATATATATAAAATATATATATATATATATATATATGGGGCAGGTTACTTTTACAACTTTTTTGGTTTACAACTCTTACAACCTCAACTATGTTCTCCCGGGAAAACATTCTCCAGTAGGGAAAAACATAGTTGAGGTTGTAAGAGTTGTAAACGTAACCCTCCCATATATATATATATATATATATATATATATATATATATATATATATGGGAAAAACATTTCTGCAGTTATCGCAAATAAGTTATCCGTATTTATTCCCAAAACGACGTCCTTATTGTTTTAAAATTTTAAAAAATTATAAATATAAAGACTATTATAACCCTTAAATAAATCAAAATTACAAAAACACTATGATTTACGCCTCAAAACGACGTCGTATTGGGTTTACTGCAAATAAGTTATCTGCAGTAACTGCAGAAAAAGTGAACCCTATATATATATATATATATATATATATATATATATATATATATATATATATATATATATATATATATATATATATATGGAGAAGGTTATATTTATGAATTTTTTGTTTACAAACTACATTAAGTATGACCGGTCATACTTAATGTAATTTATAAAAAAAAATTTATAATCATATTTTTTTCTATATATATATATAAAATTTAATTATTGTATATCAGTATAAATTATATTTTTAATTTTGACCATCTAATTTATTTTTATTTAATAATTTTTTTATTAATTACACGAGCAATTAAATACTAAAAAATTAAAAATTAAAATTGGATGAGATGAGACATTTAATTCTTTATAGGGTAAGACATGATGAGCTATATACGCATAATATAAAGGGTGCGTTTTTTCTCGTTTCTATGTAGAGGTAAATGATTACTATTAGGGGAAAGATATTGTAACAATCAAGTTGTGAAACTACCATGTTACTACCAATCAATCTCACCATTAGATCGATTATGTTGATCCAACAGTTATACTTATTTTCATATTTGTATGGTAATGATTTTTCAAATTTGAAATTTAAAATTGAAATCCAAAATTTGAAATCATTTCAGAATTCGAATTTCAAAAGAGTGAGCAATTCTAATGTAGAAAATATTTAAAAGAGCTGAGTAATTCCAATGTACTAATCAGTGGGACATCGAATGAGTTGTCTGACACCATAAATGATTAACTTAATTTTCCATTGATTTTTATTTCTATTTTTAAAAGAAATTATTATTTATTTAATTTTTTATTTCCAAATCCTTTCCCACCATTTTAATTTGAAATTTAAAATTGAAATCCAAAATTTGAAATCAATTCAGAATTCGAATTTCAAAAGAGTGAGCAATTTCAATGTAGAAAACATTTAAGATTGATATAAACGGAAAGACAAATCAAAGAATTAAGAATCCAGGTAGATCACCAAATTTGCATGAAAGACGATTACATTCGAAGCACTATGCTACATGAAAACAGATTCAGAATTTAAACCATATGCCTCCCGATTAAAGCCATAAAATTTAAAAAATACAGATCAACTCATTGAAGGAAAAGTAAATAATCCTGAGCTGTTAGCAGTTCTGATTCGCTGTATCAAGAAATAATCCTGAGCCGTTAGCTGTTCTGATTCGCTGTATCAAGAAAGGAAGAAATTTCACGAACATTTGGGTCGACCAGAGACTTAAGGAATGATGTGATTATTTCACTTGCTTATACAAATTTTATACAATACAAATTTTTTGTTTCGGAACTGCAAAATCATTTTGACAGTAGCATGGATCCTTCCACCCTACAAAAAAAGTGAAAGCCAAAATTCAAACAACGAAAACGAAAATCATAACAACAGACACAAAGACGGAAACATGCTACGACAACAGAGACGAAGTGACAACAGATTATAAAGAACAAAGGAAGAAATTTTACGAACATTTAGGTCGACCAGAGACTTAAGGAATGATGTGATTATTTCACTTGCTTATACAAATTTTATACAATACAAATTTTTTGTTTCGGAACTGCAAAGATCATTTTGACAGTAGCATGGATCCTTCCACCCTATAAAAAAATTGAAAGCCAAAATTCAAACAACGAAAATGAAAATCATAACAACAGAAACAAAGACGGAAACATGCTACAACAACAGAGACGAAGTGACAACAGATTATAAAGAACAAAGGAAGAACAACCAGCACTACCCGTTCATCCAACAGAACCATCTCAACATTGTCGTCAAAATCCTTACGTTGAAAATTAGGAACCTTCCAAGATCGAACCACCTTAACCTTAATCCTCCGGTCCTCCTTGGTAGGATTAAGATCATTTATAAAATCATAGGTTTAAAACATTTCGTAGGGGAGAACGAAAAAGGAAGAAAAGAAAGAACCGATTCATCTAAAAGAAACAATCAGCAAAAATGAAATACCAGAGGGAAGAACAAAATCTCTATTCCCACGTTCCTTCTTATAGACCCAAGCAACAAAAGAAAAGCAGTCAGAGATTAAATGAGTTGTCTGCCACCTAAACACCTTAAATTTTTTTTCCCACCCTTACAATTTGAATTCCAAAAATGAAATTGAAATATTTCAAAATTTAAATCGAAATCATATTTTGAATTTTAAAAGAGCTAATCATTCCAATGTAGAAATCATGATCAGTTAATTACAAAATAAAAGGAAAAAAAGAAATCATGATCAGTTTGAATTTCAAATTTTAAAGGAGCCATTCAATTCCAATGTAGAAATCATCATTAAGTGAAACAGCTGAGTGAGACATTGATTGAGGACTGAGACAGTTGGAAATTGAATGATGTGTCTGCCACCACAACTCAATTGAATCAAAATATTTAAAATGTTTAAAATATTTAATAATTTATTCAATTCAACTTTTTTTTCGTATTTTAAATTTTTTAAAATATTTAATAATTCGAATTTGCCAAAGAAGAGAAATTTTTAAATGGGTATGGTGTGAACAGAAATCTGAGATGAAAGAAAGGAGTGAATGTTAGCATCAATATATCTATTTATTTATTTATTACTTTATGTTATTTTGTATTTTTTTTGGGCTGCTAATAAGTGTTAGTGCAGGTAAATGGGCCAAAAGAGTAAAAGTTAAGGCCAAGTAAAAAGTGAAGGTAAAAAGTAAAAAGAGTAGACTTTGGCTTGTTTCCTTACATGTTTTACTTTCATTTTTACTTTCAGCTAAGAAGAAAAGAACACAGAAGGCAGCACGTGGGACAATCAAAGGAGCAACTCAACCATTGGATGAAGAAGAAGGGGACGACCATGATGAAAGGGAATTTTCTGAGTTTTTAGACGGTAGAATAGGATATAAGAGATAACAGATATCAGATTTTAGATAGAGATTTTTAGTTTGTAGTCTTCGTTACTTTTTGTTTTGAAAGATTCTGAGTATTTTTGATTTCTTGAAAGCGCATTGTTCTTCCAATTCTTGAACTCGAAATGCACTGACAACGCATTTTCAAGGAAAGGAATCACGGATCCGCATGCGAGCTATTGTTTTCATACTTCTGCAAGTTTTCTTTCTTAGCTCTAGTTTAGGAACATTGATTCTTGAAGGACCGGTTCATTACTGAATATTGGTAATGCATGTTTCTTTACTTTTTAGATTTGCAATATTTCTGAATATGGGTTTCTAATTTCTCTTCTTTTCTGGGTATTGTAACAGCCCGTGTTAACCCGGATTGTTAACACACTATCGTATTAAGCCACGCTTAATTAAAATGCGGAATAACTTTTTCTTTAATTCAATTATGACGTCATTAACTTAACCAACTTGATTACTTAATCCTTTTCATAAAAATACTGCCTGTATGTAAATTGCAAGACAACTAACTGAATACCTCGTACATAAATATAATAAGTGAGTATCTAAAGCCACAGGTCTACACAAGTAGCCTGGGTCAAAATCCTGATACTTTAATTACAACATTAGCATAAAAAGACGGTAACAATCATGTGGCATGGACAAACCCCATGCTCACCAAATAAGGCAACAATGCCCACAAATAGTCTCAACATAAACTTAACATAATTAAAGCAGTAAACATAACAGCAGTCAATCCAGCAGAACATCATATCAATATCAACTCAGCTCTGGCCTCCTGCCACCTGAGCCCTCAACATTACCTGATCCTGAAATAAGCATCCCCAAACGTGGGGTGAGATCTCTAACAAGAAATCTCAGTAAGACAAGGGGTCCTCGAGGAGTCTCCACCCCAAGCTCACTTACATGTGTAATATAAGTTCAAAAACCGTATTACAGTATAAGTTCTAAAATCATGCGATGCAGCAATTAATCATGTCATGTGTGCTTTCAAATCTACTGGCCAGAGAAATGTAGGAATACGTCTATGCCTACATGAGTACATGGATACTACCTGCACCTCACCCACATGCTTCTCCATATTGTATGTACTACATACTCAGGATTTCCGTATAGGTGGACACCACATGCATATCATAATAGCTCATTACATATAAACAGCTCAACAGCATTTCAAAATAATCAAAGCATGTAACACAACATGCATAAACCCATCCCCATGGGACATGGTGGAACATCAAAATGGCTAAACCGAGGACACGAAAGCTTACCTTGCAAGCTAGCTATCCAAGCCAAGAGTCCAACCACTCACTAGTCCACAAACAGCAGTATCACAATCTGATATGGACCATTAACAAGTCAATATAAATGTATCACAAGCATACAACTTTAAAGACTACGCCTTTCCTTTACGTTTTACGTCTTAAGGCTTTCAACAAAGCCATAAGCCCTTAATCATGTGATTCTGACTTAGTTCATTAATTACAGAAGTTCAACTTCCTTAAACTTGGGTCCACACACACCCAATAGCTTACTGTTCATACAGTAAGGCTACTGTCTGCGCAGAACCCAGGATATCCGGATATCAGAAGGGGCATATCCGGATATGCCATATCCGGATATCACACTGGACATATCCGGATATGTCATATCCGGATACCCAGATCCCATATCCGGATATCAATATCCGGATATCATATCCGGATACTGATATCCGGATATCTGTTCGACAAATATCCGGATATCTCACGACAGAATGCAGTTTCTGCATTTCGTGAGTATCCATCCCAAAGATCCCTCTTTTATCACATGTACACGTTAAAGCATGCATCTTTAATCCATTTTAGGTTCATATACATTATACCCTCTTGTTTACTCATTAAACATGGCCAAGACATCAACTTTAAGCATCATAGACTCATGATCAAAGTGAGGTAACTTACCAAAGTTCAAAACAGAGGCAAGTTGTGCTCTTGGAGCTCTCCCAAGGTCCCTCAAAGTCAGCCTAAGTAGGAGCACGAAAATGGCACTTCAAGATGGGTTCTTGCACCACAAGAAGGCACTTTGAAGCTTACAATGACTACCACAAAGTAGCCATTACTAAAGCTCCAAACTCATGCTCACTAACTACACACACACAGCTGGAACAGAGGAGAAAACACCTCACACTCCCTCACCAAGCAAGCTCTCACAAGCACAAGGCACAAGGAGAAGAAACCAAAGAGAAAGGAAGCTCCTTGGCTCACAACAAGGGAGAAGAAAGTGACCAAGGGTGGCTGAAGGGTATGCAGGAAGGAGGCACGTAGAGAATAGGTTTTTGACCTAGGATCATGTGCCAACTTATGTTTAAATAGGCATTAAGCCCCAACGCGCAGTATTAGCCTTAATAGCAAAGTAAAAGATCTTGATCTCAAACTTCGGATTCTAGACCTAGACATTTTTCTAAGATTTGTCATATTTTTATTTTATTTTTCGGAGCACCTTTCCGGTACGCGCTTTTCCATAGCCAGTATCAGTTCTGGCATCAGATTACGTCATTTTGACTTGAAACTTGTTTTACAAGTCCTACATAATATTCTAGTAATTATCATGCATTTGTTATATTTTTTCCGGGATACTTTTCCGGTACGCATTTATACCGGGTAGCAGAACCGGTATCTGCGCTTTTCTTCCGAAAAGCGACTTTCAACATTTTTACTCACTCAATATAATTATCTATGCCCATTAATAATTATTAGGGTCAATTATGGAATTATTTCCTAATTATCATAATTAATTCACTAATTACCTTAATTAACGGTGTGGGTTCTTACAGGTATGTTAAAATGATTGGATAAATATTTTTGATGTTCTTTGTTACTGTTTGTTTTATCTCATTCGATTGATTCTTTCACCTTTACAACTCAAGAAATTCAAGGGAATGAATCTTGAGTTTTTCAACAAAAATAAATTGGGAAATGCATTTTTGTTAAGAGTCAATTGGACCCTTCTTGTTTAGGGATAATCGAAAGGTGATTTCTGATAAATTTTCTAAAAGATCTTCTTGAACCTTAATGTTGATTCTGGGAAGTTTCGATTAAACTAGCTGTAGTACTTCACAAATTGAGATAAACTCGCTGTAGCATTGAACGAAATTTGCAGAAATGCAAATATTTTTGTGTCATCCATGATTTTAAATGTACCCATAAGATTTTTAAACATTGAATAAACACTTCTTTACTTTTAGATCATATTTTGATAATTGATAAAGAACACAAAACTTTCTTGTTACAAAAAAACAATTAAATTTCAATTAAAGAATTATTAATTCAGAAAAATAAACAGAAAGTATTTCATACCGTTCCCTGAGAACGATAACTCTTTTCTTCGGAAAAATTACTACCCAACAAATGACGCCGTTGCCGGGGAGCGGTGTTTGATTTTTTTATAGTTTTTTTTGTGATTCTGTTTTAGTATTCTTAATAAATATTTTTTCTTCTTTCTTTATCCTTTCGTACAGATTTTCCTTGTTATCCACTGACTCCAATTTCAAGTTCTTGATAGATTCTTGCAGAATTCAATTGTGATTTCAGTAACCAGCAGTATCACACGTTGCTGCTGAATTCTTGAAGATGGCAGAATCGAACCATGGATCTGTTAATGGAGAAAACATCAATGGGGATGCCAACCATGCTTTAGTTGTGGTGGATGAAGAACTTCCCATTGCTGAATATGCTATTCCATCACTTAATGGAGTAATTCCTGGAATAGTCCAACCAGGAGTGGAGGGGAATTTTGATCTCAAACCAGCGATGATACAGCTGCTGCAATCCATGAGCCAATACCATGGATTACCTAAGGAAGACCCCCCACAAGCATATCACAAAATCCATGAAAATCTCTGATACATTTTCTGTTCATGGAGTGTCCACAGATGCCATGAGGATGAGGTTGTTTCCCTTCTCTCTAGCTGGAGCAGCAGAAGAATGGGTAGAAGATTTGCCTGCACAGTCCATCACCACATGGAAGGAGCTTGGAGAAGCCTTCCTTATGCGATTCTTCCCACCGACAAAGGTCTGTGATTTGAGGGATGACATCACAGGGTTTAGACAGTATGTTGATGAGTCAATCCATGAGAGCTGGACTAGATTCAAGGGGCTGATGAAAAAGTGTCCTACCCATGGTCTTCCTAAATGGGCCACCATTCAGATTTTCTATAGAGGTTTGAGTCACCAAGGAAAAACTCATTTGGATGCTACTGCCAATGGAATGTTTTTGTTGAAAAGGTATCCAGAGGCTTTTGAAACACTTGAGACGATAAGCCAAAACAGTTGCCAATGGCCTGAACAAAGAGATGAAGCTCCAAAGAAGGCAGCTGGACTTTATAAAGTAAGTGAAATCACTTCCATGGAAGCTTTGCATAACACTGTTAAGGTTTTAGTCAAGCAAATGGCTGAAACTAAATAGCAAACACCTGCTCAAGTGGCTGCAACCACACCAATTTGCTCACTTTGCTATGGTGCCCATTTATTTGAAGAATGCCCAAGTAACCCCTCTTCAGCCTTCTATGTTGGTGACTACAATAGAAACTACAACAATAGAGGGAATTGTAACCAAGGTAGATGGCAGCAACAAGGTGGAAATTTTGGCCAGAATCAAGGCCAAAATTACCCCCAAAATTTTGGAAATAGAAATCAGAATCAGCCCTTCCAAGGAGGGCAACAACCTTATCAGCCAAAAGTTCCATTTCCACCCGATTTTAACTCACAAATGCCTCAAGATCAGCAAGGGCAGTCTAATGCAGAAACTCGGCCTCTTCCAAATGATCAATGGTCAAACTGGATGTGGCAAAATCATGAGGCCATGCTTCAAAGTCATGAAGCAATTTCAAAGAGCCTAGAGACACAAATTGGGCAGATTGCATCCTCTCTTAGCAATAGACCAATGGGAACTCTTCCTAGTGATATTGAAGCACCAAGGAAAGAGGGAAAGGAATTTAGTAAGGCTCTCCATTTGAGAAATGGAAGAGAGGCTGAACAACCAGAGCATGTTATTAGGCCTTCTACCTTGAGGAAGATGGCAGAGAAAAATGTTCAACCAATTGAAGAAGACGAAGAGCCTAATGTAATTGAAGTGCAAGATTCAGAAAACAACAAGGAGCAAGGTGAGTTGGGCAAAACAGCAAAGTCAGCACCTAAATCAAAGGAGCCAGCCAAACCTATGCAGAAAAATGATGGCATTTCACCAAGATCAAGGGCAAAGCAGATTCCTTTTCCACAAAGACTTCAAAAACAGAACCAGGAGCAGCACTTTAAGAGGTTCTTAGACATCCTCAAGCAACTCCAGATAAACATTCCATTTGTGGAGGCCCTTCATCACATGCCGAGCTACATCAAATTCATGAAGGACATCCTATCAAGGAAGAGGAGAATAGAAGAGTTCGAAACAATGGCACTTACCAAGGAATGCAGCAGTATTGTCTCTACAAAAGTGCCTCCTAAAATGGAGGATCCAGGTTCTTTTACTTTTCCATGTGTTATAGGAGATAGGTATATTGGCAGAGCTTTATGTGATTTAGGCTCTAGCATTAATTTGATGCCTGCTTCTATTTTTAAGCAATTAGGAATAAAATCTGCACCCACAACATTAACCCTCCAATTAGCTGATAGGTCCATAGTATACCCTGAAGGAAAAGTGGAGAACATTTTGGTAAAAGTGGAACAATTTATTTTTCCAGCTGACTTCATAATCCTTGATTGAGAAGTTGATGAAAATATTCCTATTATCACTACAAGAAAGTATGCATTTAAAGGCGGTCTGTTTTGCATCTATAGGCGGTTAAAACCGCCTGTGTTTGATTCATTCGGCGGTTACAAATACGTCCGTGTTATTACTGTCGGGAAGCAATCCAAGGCGGTTTATCTAAACCGCTGGAATATCGGCCAGAAGCTTTAAAGGCGGTCCACTTGGCGGGTTATGTCGTCGGAGATGATTCCAGAAATGATATAAAATATGTTTCCAGGCGGTTAGCTGAACCGCCAGAAATAAATATATACAGGCATTTCGTGTGGCGGGTTATGTCGTCGGAGATGATAGCAGGAATGATATAAAATATGTTTCCAGGCGGTTAGCTGAACCGCCAGAAATAAATATATACAGACATTTCTTGTGGCGGTTTATGTCGTCAGAGGTGATAGCAGGAATGACATAATAGTCCAACTCAGTCGGTTAGATGAACCGCCAGAAGTAACAAATGCAGGCGGTTATAATTACCTTTAACACAGTCGGCAAGTTCACTGTATTCAATTGTTTTTATAAATGGACATAAGCATTGACACAGTCGGCAAGTAACAAGTCGCTAGTAGATTTGCGTATTTTTTTTTTTAAAATGGACATAAATTTTTATTTTATGTTTATAACAAATCGTATATTGTAAAGGATATTTAAGGTTTGATTTTTCTTTAATGGAAATAAGTTTTTATTTTATGTTTATAACAAATCGTATATTGTAAAGGATTTTTAAGCATTGATGCATTGAGTAGGATACTACAGAAAAAGGAAATTATATATATTGACATTACAAGACACTGACATACATATTGGGGTGCCACTGAATATCCAAAAGATTCAAAAATATAAAACTTACCTAGGTAATAATAAGCAAAATATACCCAGGTAATTAACCTAACATCCAAAACACACCTAGGAAATGCTTAACATAAAAACCATAGAAATTAAAAATAAAATGTCAAACATCCAAAACAACACTCAGTGCACAAGCAGTAGTTCAAGGAACTTAATATCCACAATACATGTTCCATCAAAAACTGAAATGATGTCCAATATTAAGATTCTGGTGGTGTGGGTCCATGATTTGAAGATTCTGGTTCAACAAAAGGGTTATGACTAGCATTGGAGGACTTTCTAATTCCAGGAGAACCCAAGTCAGGAACCTGAAATTTAGGGGGGAAATA
Organism: Gastrolobium villosum; assembly: GCA_032173675.1. NCBI lineage: Eukaryota > Viridiplantae > Streptophyta > Magnoliopsida > Fabales > Fabaceae > Gastrolobium > Gastrolobium villosum. The sequence goes on along the minus strand of JAVKPL010008090.1, from coordinate 945 downwards.
AAACAGACATTAATTGAAGCTAATGCTTACAAAATAAACATTTTAAGAACAGTGAAAAAGTTAAGCAATAGTACACATGTATGAACATTGATTTCCTACCAATTTGAGCCTTAGATGATTTAAGGTGACTTCCTACCCCATTTTCAAAATTCAGTGTATGAATATATTCATATATCCAACAAGAGAAACAGCCCAAATATAGGATGTATGAAAATTATCACATATAACCTGACAGCATTGATCCAATCAACAAATATTTATCCAAGTGATAGCAATTGATCAAAACTTACAGGAGTTGGTAATGTGAATTATATAACAATATATGGTGACAATATTAAGACCAGTGACAATAATTATTACCAGAACAATGATGATACCTATTTTCACACCTAATATCAAATAGACATGCAAAGTTCTATGCCAAGTGATAGCAATGTTGTCGAAAATATAACAAGATGCAGTGATTATGAAAATCACATTTGAAGTGACAACAATTAATACCATTAACAGTATTGAGATCTATGTTCAAACGTAATATGAAATAGACAAGCCCAGTGCTGATCCAAGTTATAAGGGTTTCCAACGTAAGATGATTTCAGAAATCCCAAAGCAGATTTAAGACAAGCCTACCTGATTTGATGGCAACTGACTCCCAAAATTTTGCATAAAATGTGCCATTTGTGCTTTCAATGTGTCAAACTCTACCATCTTGCCTTTTATAGTGTCCAACTCTTCTTTCAGGGAATCATATTCAGCTTGTGTAGGACTACTAGAAGAAGTTGAGGCTGAACTAGTTGACGTTCTACGTATTTGGGATGGAACCACCCCAAATCCCATGCCTCTAACCCGACCTGGGTGTTCCTTCCCAAATACATTAACAAAAGCATCTGCTTCATAATTGGTTTGTTGAATTTGTACTAGTAATTGCTCCTGCATACAATCAAT